>CM019902.1:115524576-115552671 GCA_009764595.1 Geothlypis trichas | reverse complement strand
CGAGTCCAAATCCCAAATCCCGGAGCGCTGTCCCGGGTATGTGGGAGGTCTCAACCCCTGTGGGGACAGGAGGGACCGTGGTGGGCGCAGCTCCTGAGGCCTCAGCGGCAGCTCCCAAACCCAAATACCAAACCCAAATCCCAAATCCTGACCCCAAACCCCAAATCCCGACCCCAAATCCCCAATCCCGACCCCAAATCCCAAATCCCGATCCCAAATCCCGGGGTCTCCCCGCGCCCCCGCCGGTGCCGCTCGGCCGGTGGGCGGCGCGCGCCCTCCAGCGGCCACGAAGGGAACTGCACCCAGCGCGCCCCCACCGCCTCTGGCGCGGCCCCGACGGGAGCGGCCTCGGGGGGTCCCCGCGACCACCTCCATCCCTCCATCCATCCCTTCATCCATCCCTCCATCGATCCCTTCATCCATCCCTCCATCCATCCCTTCATCCATCCCTTCATCCATCCATCCATCCATCCATCCATCCATCCATCCATCCATCCATCCATCCATCCATCCATCCATCCATCCATCCATCCATCCATCCATTCATCCCCCCGCCCGCTGGCGGAGAGGGAAGCGGCCCGTGGGTGGCCGCGGGGAGGGGCGGAGATGCGGTGGGCGAAGGGGATGAGAGTTGGCGGAGGGAACCGTAAAGACAGCGCCGAGAGCGCGGTGGGGACGGGTCGGGATCGCGCTGTTCCCGGTCCGGGTTCCGGCAGTGGCAGGGACGGGTCGAGATCGCCCCGTTCCCGGTCTGGGTTACACTCGCGGAATCGGAGAGCGTAGAAATTAAAAAATTATATATTAAAAAAATATTTTAAAAAGCCACAGAAACCAAAACCCCCATCCCGACCCGGCAGCCCCGCCTCCCCCCAGCATCCTCGCTCCCGGCTCCGCGGGCTCACAGCGACCGGCGGCTGGCGACCCGACCCGCTGGTGGCCGTGTGGCTGTGCCCGAGCTGTCCCCGGCGGTGCCGTCCCCGCGCTGGGCTGTGCAGAGGAGGAGGAGAAGGAGGAAGAGGAGGAGGAGAAGGAGGAGGAGGAAGGCTGGCAGGGATGGCCCTGGCTGGGAGCGCCGCCACCGCCTCAACAAACCAGCGGCGCCGGCCGCCCCTCGGGGCCGAGAGTGCGGCGGGGACCCCAAACCGGCGGTGGCCGTGTCCGGGACCCCCCGGGTGTCCCCCAAAACCCCCGGAGCAGAGAGCGCCGGCAGCTCGCCCGGGGAGGAGCGGGGCCGGTGGCGGGGCGGTGTCTCCGGCTCTGCGGGCACCGCGGGCGGGCAGGGTGAGCCGCGGGCCCGCGGGAGCCTCGGCGGGCACGGCTGGGGGTCGCAGGAACCGGGGGTGCCGCTGTCCGGGTGCCCCGGGGGACCAGGCGCGGTCGCGGTGTCCCCGCTCGGGCCGCGCCGATTCCGGGAGCCCCCGGCCCGCGGCCGCGCCCCGGTAGGGCCGTGATTGGCCGGTGCCCTCCCCGTATGCAAAGCACCGGGGGAATGACATTCCTCCGCACGCCTCCGCCGCCCCGACTCGCTCCCGGCCACCTCCAGCCAGCCCGGCGGCCGCCGGCCGGGCGCGCTCGCCCCGCGGCCCCGCGCATCCCATTCCACCCCATCCCACCCATCCCGTCCCGTCCCGTCCCGGCGGGAATTCTCCGTGCCCACGGGACGCTGCCGGCCGTGGAGCGGAGGCTGGAGCTGCTCTCGAAAGCCGAGCGGCAACTCCGGGGTTTGATCGCGCCCGCCGCTTTCCGCCGCCGCTGCCGCCGCTGTGGGGTCACCCCCTCCCGCCGCCGCCTGGTTTCGCGGAAGGAAAAGATTTCACCCGTGCAAAAGTAGAGATTTCGCTGAGTGGGAAGGGCTGGTTTTTTTCTTTTTTTTTTTTTTTTTCGCTTTTTTAATTTTTCTTTTTCTGCTGTCGCCGGTGGTTTTGGGTTTCTGTGTGCGCGGCGGGCTCCATCCCGCAGGACGAGAGGGAGAAAAGCCGTGTTTGCCAAAGCAGCCTTCCACCTGCTGCGGTTCAAATATTGTTAAGCGGCCGGTTCCTGTGGCCGAATTAGAGGAAGACTGCCTGAGATACTGAGGGAAAAAAAAAAAAAAAAAAAAAAAGAGAATTGGCAACGAGCGCCGAAGTTGTTGCAGACTGTTGGTTTGACTGCTGAGGAGGACGTGAGTGGGAGAGAGAGAGCGCTGTTGCACACACAAAACCACAGAGAGAACCCACAATTTAACCAACATCCCCAACCCCGAGTTTGCAGCTGTTGGACCTCTCAGCTCCGGCGCTTGCCATCGGCTCTGACTTTTCTTTAAATGAATGAAAGGCGTTATACCAAAGATAGAGATTTGAAGCTTGAATGCCACGCACTGAGCTTTTCTTTTCTTTTTTTTTTTTTCTTTTTTTATTTTTTCTTCTTTTTGCGCAAGAATGATTGAAAGGTCATGACACGAGCGCTCTTAGAGCAACGCCAAGCAAACTACTGAAGCTCATTTTCAAGGCTGCTTTAAAAAAAAAAAAAAGAAAA
This sequence comes from Geothlypis trichas, assembly GCA_009764595.1. Taxonomy (NCBI): domain Eukaryota; kingdom Metazoa; phylum Chordata; class Aves; order Passeriformes; family Parulidae; genus Geothlypis; species Geothlypis trichas. The sequence goes on along the minus strand of CM019902.1, from coordinate 115,550,157 downwards.
GAAAAGAAAAAGAAAATCTGGCGGACAACATTAATGGATTCCTGTTGTGTTTAAATTCTCTACAGATTCTATTGTAAATATTTGATGAAGTCCGGTAGATGTGCGTGTGCGTGAGTGTGTGGCCGTGAATTTCTATCCAGTTGTAGCCAGCTGACCTTTGCTCAGCAAGCCGAGCTCTCGATCCGCCTCCTCCGAGGAACAGCCCCGAATTTCCCTCAAAGAGCGATTTTTGCCTCCAGAAGACGCCGGCGCCTTTTGGTTTCTCTTGGGACGGGAGAGAGAGAAATCACCTGGAAGGACCTGGGCAGCGCAGGCTCCGCGCGTTTCCGACCGCCTCGCTGCTCGCTCGCCTCCCTGTTTTTACTTTTCCCGGCCACTTTGGGATGAGCTTTGGCCCCGCTCGCTTTCCGCGTCCCGGCCGCGGTAAAACCGCACGAGCCTCGCGTTTATCGGATTAACGGGATCTGTTCCGCCGGGCCAGCAAGCCGAGAGTTGAGGCTATCAGCAAAAAACACGAATTAACTCGGGGGACTGGCGCAGCCCCAAAGCTGTCCCGGGAGCGGGGGCTCAGCCCGCGCCCGTTTATGTTGGTCCCCCGAGAGCGGCTCGCTGAGGAGTTGCGCTCGCGTGGCCGCTCGCTAGGAACTCAGTGGAGGTGTTGTGTGGCTCTAAAGGCTTATTGTGATGCGTATCCCCGTAGATACCAGCACCAGCCGCCGCTTCACGCCGCCCTCCACCACGCTGAGCCCGGGGAAGATGAGCGAGCCGCTGGCGCTGCCCGGCGCCGAGCACAGCGGGGCTTTGCCGGGGAAGCTGCGCAGCGCCGACCGCAGCATGGTGGAGGTCCTGGCGGATCACCCCGGGGAGCTGGTGCGCACCGACAGCCCCAACTTCCTCTGCTCCGTGCTGCCCACGCACTGGCGCTGCAACAAGACGCTGCCCGTCGCCTTCAAGGTAGGTGCCGGGCAGGGGTGGGTGGGGATGGGGGGAGAAAAGCGGGGGAAGGATGCGGGGATGGGGGCTCGGATCTGCTCCCGGCTCGCTTGGTGCTTCCCTCCTTCCATCCTTTCCCTCCTTCCATCCTTTACTTTCCCGCCTTCCTTCCACCTTTCCTTTCCTTTCCTTTCCTTTCCTTTCCTTTCCTTTCCTTTCCTTTCCTTTCCTTTCCTTTCCTTTCCTTTCCTTTCCTTTCCTTTCCTTTCCTTTCCTTTCCTTTCCTTTCCTTCCTTTCCTTTCCTTTCCTTTCCTTTCCTTTCCTTTCCTTTCCTTTCCTTTCCTTTCCTTCCTTCCTTTCCTTTCCTTTCCTTCCTCTCCTCTCCTCTCCTCTCCTCTCCTCTCCTCTCCTCTCCTCTCCTCTCCTCTCCTCTCCTCTCCTCTCCTCTCCTCTCCTCTCCTCTCCTCTCCTCTCCTCTCCTCTCCTCTCCTCTCCTCTCCTCTCCTCTCCTCTCCTCTTTCCTTCCATCCCTCCTTCCATCCTTTTCTGTCCCTCCTTCCTTTCAACCTTTCCTTCCTTCTATCCTTTCCTTTCCCTTCCCTCTTTCCTGCCTTCCATCCCTTCCCTTCTTCCTTCCATCCTTCCTTCCACCCTTTCCCTCCTTCATTCCACCCTTTCCTTCTTTCCATCTCTTCCCTTTTTCTTTCCATCCTTTCCTTTCTCTCCTTTCCATCCCTTTCCTCTTTCTCTTCATCCTTTCCGTCCTTCCCGGCCGCGCTCAGGGCAGGAGCGGGGGCAGCCGGGGAATGCCAAGGGCCGGGAAAATCTCCCTGCAGCCGCTGCCTCCCTCTTCTCCCCACTCACAGCTCTGGCAGTGACAGGCGGCTCTGCTCAAGGGGGAAAACCAGAAATAAATACATTTTATATCCAAAAGCCGGGCCCGCGGGGTTTGGCACAGATGCCGCAGCTGGGCACGGGTGTTCCGGAGCTGGAGGAGCCCCGGGATCCCCCAGAAGTTGCCCAGGGTGGTGGCAGCTCCTTCTGTCCCTCTGTCCCTCTGTCCCGCTGCCACCCACGGGGGACACCCGCCCGCAGCCCCGGGACTTTCCCCTGCCAGGAACTCTCGGAGGGACAAAACACCGCAAAACAACCGAGGGACAACACACCACAAAACAGCCCAGCGACAATCCCCAAACCTCACATTTCCTCTTTCACTGGCCCGCTTTAACAACAGCAAAAGTCGCGGCCTAACCCGGGCAGCCCGCTGGGAATTCTCCCCGCGTTTGCAGAGTCCCTTGCTAAATCCACTTAAAATCCGGGAAAAGAAGGAGGAAAAAATCCGGGAAAAGAAGGGGAGAGGGAATGGGAGAGAACATCCCGGCTCTCGCCTGTCCCGAGCAGTGCGGGGGATGCTTGTGGTGCTTTCCTCCCTTCCCGTTACCCGGCTCCCAGGAAAATCCTCCTCCCTTGGAGTAAAATCCTCCTCCCTTGGAGCAAATTCTTCCCCCCTTGGAGAAAATTCTTCTCCCTTGGAGTAAATTCCTCCTTTGGAGTAAAATCCTCCTCCCTTGGAGTAAATTCCTCCTCCCCTCGCTCACGCTGCTTTTTTGACCCGGCACTGTGGCTGACTCCCTGAACTCGCTATTTTCTCTGAAATTTGGCTCCCGAGCAAGGGGTGGAAAAGGGAATTCTTCTCCTTATCCTTTCATCCGAGCCGGGAGCCGCACGGACACGCAGCTCCTGGGAGCCCCGGGGGTTGATTTAGGATCGGGATTTGCCAAGCCCGAGCTTTTTTTGCGGTCACTAAACCCGGCTGCTTCAGCATAACTATTTTTTTGTGTGTGTGTGTGTGTGTTGAAGGCCACCAGGCTGGAGCCTTTCCCGTGTTTTGGGGAGAGGAGAAAGGAGGGAGAAGGGAACCAGCTCAGCTTCGGGAATTCCTGCTGAGGAGGGAAAAGTTTTATTGTGTCTGCTCTCGTTTTCCGCAGATAAGAGCGGGGCAAAAAGGGAGGAACCGATCACGGGGTCACTTCCTAAATTCCCACATTTAGATTAATTATTACACTCGTCCCCACGCACCGGGCTCTTAATTAGCCGGGAAGTTTTCCTGCTGGAAAAATCCGGGAGTGCAAAGCGCTCCGCCCCGCCGGGAAAGGGAAATGAGAGAAATCCCGATTTTTCCTGGGGGATCCCAGTCCTGGAGGAAGGACAGGAGAGGTGGCTCTGCTCCCTCCTTCCCGATCCTCATCCCATCCCTGGGAATGCCGCGATGATGTGGAAATTTCCCCTGGAAACAAAAATTCCCGGGGGGTTTGAGAGATTCCCGCAGCCTCTGTCCCCAGCAGCTCCAAACTCAGCTTCTCCAGGAGATTGGAAAACTGCGATAATTCCACCTGGAAATAAACAGCAGGAAAATAATAATAATAAAGAAAATAAATTATCGAACCCACCCTGAAAATTAAGGTTTCATTAGGAGAGGAGGGAAGGTGGGCTGGGAGGCACCTGCTGCCCCCGTGTTCTTCATCTTCACCCCCAAATTCTCTCTCCGTGCACGGCTGAGAAATAAATCCTGAAAGGATTTGTCACATCTCAGTGGTTTTCTGCTAAATATTAACTATTTGCAAAGCCATTTTTTTAAAAATCAGGATTTTTCAGATTGTTTGGCCCAGGAGAAAAAAAATAAATTCGCCTCAGATCATTCGTCTGCTGCCAATATTTTAGTTTGCATGTGACAAAATGCTCTGGGGTTTATCGAGTATTTGTTATTTTTGTTCATTATAGGAATAAAAAGAGGCAGGCAGAGAGGTTTTCTCCTCACATTTAGAAAAATCCACCAAAAATCTGCAGGACTGGGATATTATTTCAAACCAAAATGATGAATTTTCATTGGTTTTTCCTAAATTTAAGAATGATTCTGAGAAATTTAAAAAATAATTCACAATAACCAATAAGGTGCCATATAAATTCATTGTCCAAATGCTGTTAAGGATCCAAATCTTCATTTAAGAGGCCAATTTGGATTAATTGATGCAGGAGAAGTAAATTTAGATACCCCACAGCACTGCAAGCCTGATATTCTTCTTGCTCCTCGGGAAATACAAATTTCAGAGGTAAAAAGTACAAGCAAGTCCTTGATAACTCCAGTAACAAGTCCCAGCTTATCTGTTTAGTCTTTTTTCTAATGTAAATATTTGTATTTCTGTTCCTATTGTCTGTGACTTTCAAGTCCAGTTTCTTTTCTGGGCTGGGTCAGTTTTCGACTCGTTTTTAAGATTTTTCTTCCCATTTCTTGTCACCAAAGTTGGGATTTGAAAGCTTTAAAATCTTTCTGTCAGAGATAACTGGCCCTGGACCCTTGAGAAACTTTGTGAAAGCTTAAAATCCTGGCATAAATTCCCTTAAATTCAATATTTGCATGGCAGGGGAATGCCCTGATTTTCCCTTTTCCCTGTTTTTTGTCTATGAGGTGTGGATGCATCAAGGTTTTGTAGGATTTTTTTTAAGAACTGGCTGCAGAGTTGCTGATTTTGTGAGGATTTCCAAGCTTCAACATTTCCAGCAGGGCCTCATTTCTGCCAAAATCAGGGAAATCTGAAAAGCCGAGCTGAGTGCAGGCCCAAAAAACCAAATTACAGCACGGAGAGGAGAACAAAAACCCAAAAATCAGGGCCGGGGAGGAACGGGGAAAGAGGAAGTTGAAATCAAGATGTAAAGAGGGAATTTTGACCCAGAGATTTTAGCTTTGCATGTGGAAGTGAAAATCAGGGCTAGGGGTGAGCAAAGGGAGAGGACAGAAGTGAAAAGCTCAGCCTCCAGTGGGAAAAAAAAGCTGGGAAATACCTGAAAATGGGGAATTCTCTCATATTTTGGGAGGTTGGCCGTGGCTGGGGAATAAAAATCGGGGCTGGATGGAGTAAAGGAGCTGCTGATCCTGTTTTTAAAGAGCAAACAGATCAGAAAAGAGAAATAAAATCAGGTTGTGACAAACTTCAGCCAATTGCAACTGCCTGGGCTGAAGTCAGAAAATGTTAAGAGGAAGGAAAATCTCGAGCTGCAACCCCGAGGACGCAATGCAGGGCTGGTTCCTCTTCCAGAGGGCAAAAGAGGAATTAAAAACCAGCTGGGTTTTTATCTCTGGGTTGGTTTTTTTGGGGTTTGGGGGCGTTCTCGTGGTGGTAGTGCCGTGGAATTGGAGAAACAGCAATGGGGTCTAAAGAAAATCAGACAAAATAATTCAAGCTCTGATTTTTGGCAGAGGACACGGAGAGAGATCCCAGGTGTCCGTGGAGCTCCAGCAGGTTGAATTTGGTTGGGGAATTCAAGGAGCTACAAGAATAATTAAATTTTTAATCATTAAGCCAGCGTGAACAGTTAAAAAAAAATCAGAATCTTAAAGTACAGAAATCTTCATATTCCTCATCAAAATCCCAGCGAATCCTGTGTTCCCAAAGGTTTGATGGATTCTGGCACCAAGGAGAACAAATATTTTGGGGAAAGGGAAAAGTCCTTAGTTCAGGTCATGATTTCCATCCATCCACTCGAGGGTGAGGCCTGAAAATTATTTGCTTTATGCTCCTGAAGGAAAGAAAGAAATTGTTCAGTAAATTGGGATTAAACATTTGATTGAGGCCTGATTTTCCACGGCCTGGCTCTGGATTTCTGCTTGGGCAGCTCTGTTAAGAGCTCCTGATATAAATCAAACCATGGAGCGCTGCTGCTTGAATTAATTTATTGACAATTACAGAAACTTTGGAAAGCTCATTTTCTGTATTTTTCATCTCAGAGCATTTTTTCATTTCACATCCTGCTGGGTGTTTCAGAGGTGCATCAAGGAAGAAAAAGATCCGTCCAACCATTGGGAAAAATCAGGTTTAGAATGGTAGAAATCCACGATGAGGAGTAAAAAAAGGTGCATTTAAAGAATAAAAGAAATAAAGAATAAAGAAAGTTATGGTAATATAACTATAATTTAAAGAATATAAGTTATGGGAATATAATGATATTTTGAGGAATATAAATTAGGGTAATGTAATGATATTTTAAAGAATATAAGTTATGGTAATATAACGATATTTTAAAAACTCAGTATCTTAGGAGCTTTGGTTCTACAGGAGTTTCCTGGAGATCCCTTGGAAATTTTTCTCCAGGGGAAAAGAATTTTTTATCCAGGTTGGAAAACACTTTAGTGCAGCAACAAACCAACCACCATGCTACCATTTAGCAGCGGGCAGGTGTGGAATTTATCCTTCCAGAGCTCAAATTCTGTAATCAAATTGAAAATCCTTGATTAGAGAATAACAAAGTCGCCAAAACTTGGGGGGAAGAAGAGAATTCCCATCCCAGCAGATCGGGAACGATTCCCAACGCCCGCTTGGCCCACCCGGGTTTTCACCGCGGCTTCTTCCCTCTACTTTGACCTCTCAATGAAACAAAGCAAACTGAGGGTTCTGCTCTTGCTGGCGCAGGTGGTGGCCCTGGGGGACGTCCCCGACGGGACCCTGGTGACGGTGATGGCCGGGAATGACGAGAATTACTCGGCGGAGCTGCGCAACGCCACGGCCGCCATGAAGAACCAGGTGGCGCGCTTCAACGACCTGCGCTTCGTGGGCAGGAGCGGCAGAGGTACGGGGGCTCCAGCTCCATCATCTCCATCATCTCCATCATCTCCATCTCCTGCCCCTGGACAGGAGCTGGGAGTTGTTATCCACCAGGGAACGCTGGAAAATCCAGCACAGTTCCATTCCAAAACCGCGGGATGGTTTTCCGCGTTTCCGCCCGGTTTTCCGCTGATTTTTAAGTGATGAAATCCCGTTGGGAAACAAAATATCAAAACCCACCCAGAGAGTGTGTTTTGACTCTGGAAGCTTTGTGGGCAGGAGCGGCAGAGGTACGGGGGCTCCAGCTCCATCATCTCCATCATCTCCATCTCCTGCCCCTGCACAGGAGCTGGGAGTTGTTATCCACCAGGGAACGCTGGAAAATCCAGCACAGTTCCATTCCAAAACCGCGGGATGGTTTTCTGCGTTTCCGCCCGGTTTTCCGCTGATTTTTAAGTGATGAAATCCCGTTGGGAAACAAAATATCAAAACCTACCCAGAGAGTGTGTTTGACTCTGGAAGCTTTGTGGGCAGGAGCGGCAGAGGTACGGGGGCTCCAGCTCCATCATCTCCATCATCTCCATCATCTCCATCTCCTGCCCCTGCACAGGAGCTGGGAGTTGTTATCCACCAGGGAACGCTGGAAAATCCAGCACAGTTCCTTTCTGTCCCAAAACCGCGGGATGGGTTTTCCGCCTTTCCGCCCGGTTTTCCGCTGATTTTTAAGTGATGAAATCCCGTTGGGAAACAAAATATCAAAACCTACCCAGAGAGTGTGTTTTGACTCTGGAAGCCACCCTTGCTAGTTTAGGCAGCACGATGTTGCCCGTGGTTAGGCTTAAGTGGCAGATTTTCAGTGTAAAATGAGAATTTTAAGCTCATGGTCATCTCAGGGCTCCCCAGCGCTCTCTGCAAAAACTGAGTTTTGCAACAGAGAGAGTCAGGCTAAAAATGCAAATAATTCCCACTTAGATCTAAAAATTCTGCAGGTTCTTGACATGCTGAAGGCTCTTTCTCTGACCTTTTTTTCCTCTCAAAATTCAACAGTCACAGCAGCTGATCTCTCCTGCAATATGGAGAGACAGGCAGGGCAGAGGGGTTCAAAATCTGATTTATTTCTGCCATAACCAGTATTTACTGATAGAAATAAAAAGGCTTTTGGAGCATAAATAACAAAGAAAAGTAGAAGCTGACTTAGAATGCACTATATAAAAATATTAGGAAGCTGCAAATAGCACCTGACGTGTTGCGTGTGAGTGGTCAGGTGCACAAAGCTTCATCCCAAAATAATCAGCAGAATATCCTTTAAAACTTCACTCCCTAATGCTAAATTTCATTAATTCCCAGAGAAACACTTAAAATAAATTAAAAGAATGGTGAGGGGACTTCAGGGAGGTTGGGTCAAACCCCCAAAAGAGAAACCAGAGAGTTGGGGCTCAGAAAAAGCTCAGGAGAAGGAGCAGCCTCCCTCTTTCTTTTAAGGTTGGGGTGAAAATCGGTCACATTTCCAGTGTGAATTCAGGTGGTGTTTTATTCTGTATTTTCCTTCTCTTTAATTTGTCTTCAAAATTGGAGTGGGGCATTGCGGTATTCCGGCGTTATTCCAGGACAATTTAGTGACAGGGCAGCACCTCCTGAACTTCAGGAGGTCTCATTCTGGAGCAATTTGTGCTCTGGTGTCCCTCAGAAGTCAGGGAATGCTGCCCCTTCCTCAGCACTTTCCCCTCCGTCTGTTCCCACGCGACACCCGGGCCGTGACCTGGTTCCACACAGGGATTCCTGATTTTCAGGAGAGTCCCAAAGCTGACCCACTTCTGGCTTTTATTCCAAACGGGAGATGTGTCAGGCTGGAGAGCGAGGAAGTTCTCCTGATTATACACAACAGCCTTTCCTCTCCTTTGAAGTGAAAAGCACCCGTGGACACCCCTCCAACACAAACAGCGCCACAACGCCGCAGCAGCGCGGCCCTGCCGGAGCACTAAACACGTTTTAGGAATAAAATCCCCATCCAGTTTTCCTCTGGGTCCTGCAGCGTTTTTAGCTGAGGGTACAGAGGCAGCTGCCTCTCCAATTGTGTTGTTTGGGCCGCCTTCAAATGGAAAACACCCGCAGCTGAGAACGTCGCCTTGTAATGCCAGTGAGGAATAATAATAGGGTAATGCAGAGCAAATTATATCCATTTACTGAAAACATGAGAGATGCTGTAATGTCTAAAAGTATCAGTCATTAAACGTGGTCATTTGGAATATTAAAGGTACCACCTTTTCAGTAAATGGAATTTGCATTATGATTCAGAGCTGACTGTTTAGAAGATTCAAATGAATAGCTGGCAGAGTGCTGGAGAAGCTCATAAAAACAAACCTGTAGTTCAGTTCCTGGCCATGGTAATGAGGCTGGAAATCATAACAGGCAACTGGGGGAGCCTCAAGGTCAAAATCCAGCAGCTGGGACACAGCAGGCCCTATTTCTTGGGAGCAGGGAACCCTTTCCCTGCTCCTTTAGCCGCTCATTCACCAACCCGGGCTTTCCAGGTGTGCTATCCAGAGCCAGGTGCTGAGGATCCTTTAAGTGCAGGGATTTGGGAACGCTGCGTGCTCTTAGTCAGGCTCCCAGGTTCAACATCCTCACCTGCCCATCTTTGGGGCGGTGACTAATGGATGCTTTTGTTTACTCCTCCGCCAGGGGATTGTTTTCCAAAGGTGGGGATTGTTTGCCTTTGTGCGGGATTTGGGAGCTGCTGTTCTGCGGCATTTGCACAAAGCCTGCAGCAGAAGGTGGCTGCTTCAAAGGGCACTGCTGCCTTTGATACTCGGCTGCAGGAAAATGAACCCCGACTTTGTTTGCCGTGCAATATTTGAGCTGGGATCAGCTCAGTGCCACCGGTGATAATGCGGTGCCAGGGGCGTTGTTGAGAGTTCACCTCGGTTCAGGCCACGGTGGAGGCTCCTTGTGTCCCTCGGGGGATTTAAAATCCTTGCTTTAAATCCCTGATGGAGAATCAGGAATGGTTTCGAGCGGTGATCATCAGAATCCCCATTAAAATCCCCTCAGCAGCCGTGGCTCTGTCCCTTCCGAGGAGGAAATTCCCATTCTTGACACGCTTCATAAATAATTTCAGTTTCCTCCGTGGAATGCAGCAAGACAGTCTGTATCAAAGATTATTTTCCATGTTTTCCTCCTGGTTTTGGGAGGGTCACAGTGAATCCCCCTGGTCTGGGGGCTGATTTCCCCTCATCAATATTTGGCACCAAACAGCAGCCAAAGTTTCAGCCTCGTTCCGTGCCCAACACTGAGTTTGCCCCGTGCTGCTCAGCCTTGCTTAGAGCTAAAAACCCAAAACATTTGGTTTTCTTCTCACCCAAAATAGGAGTGAGACTGTCACAGGTCACCCAAAACCTGGAGATGTGGTAGAAAAGTAAATTTGGCTTTTTCTTCCTCGAGCAAAGGGATTTCCATTGGATTTGGCCGGGATCCAAGGCTCCGATTCCTCAGCCCTCAGCTGGAGAATGCTGCTGGGCAAACCTGCCCGTCTGGCTCGGGAGTCATTTCGGGAAGAAAAATGTCCTTTTAAAACTCCAGCCAATCTCAGCCTTCCCCCTTGGCCTGATTACCTGCTTAAAACAAAATCAATCTTGATTTTTCGCCCTCCGTTCGCGAACATTCCGAGCTCCCAACTGCTCCTGCTGCAACGTATCCCTGTTTTTTTAGGGGATAAAGAACCGGTTTAGGTCACTCTGATGAAATGGATCTGATGCAAAAAGCCTGACATTGTAGAAGTTCATTGGCTAAAATGAAAAATAAATAGTTATTTTGGAGAGGGCAGGCTCTGCGGCTTGGGGAACACGACATATTTTCCTCATGGAATCATTAATCCCGGTTCCTATCTTCTTGGGAGGATGTAAGATTCCAAAAATCCCAACAAATAAACATGTTTTCCAGATGAAAATGATTATTAATGGGTTATCCTAAGAGGAGCTAATGGAGAAGTGTCTTGGCTTGCTGCAGGAGATCTCAATCTAAGCCTGAGAGTTGCAGCTCCAGGAGAGTTTTAAAAACTGCACCTTGGGAAGGATGGAAAATTAAATCCATGCAGATATTTCCTGAGGATTAGAGGATTTGGAGTTAATTTTGTGGTATTTTTCAATTTCTACAGAGCCAAAGCAGGTGTAGCTTTGTAGAACATGAGAATTTTACCAAACACAATTTCTGCCCTCAAGACTCTTCCCTCTGGATATCATTCCCAGGCAAAAAAAATTCACTCTGAGACAAAAATCTCAAAAATAACTCAAACTCCAAAAATTACTGGCCGAGATTCCAAATCCAATTATTTTTATTGGTCTTCCCAAGCCAGAATTTTGCTCCTTCTGTGCAGGCTGCGTTATTTGAGCACTTGGTTGAAATGGATTTTATTTTTTTGACTGAAATGCACTCAAAATTATAAAAGTATGTGCAAAACAGAGGATGCTGCCCTTCAGCAGGGTCGTAAAACCAGAATTAAGCAGGCGTCCAGGTTCTGATCCAAGCCTTTGGAATGCTGCAGGGGACGTGGGATCAGATCCCGGAGTCACAACAAGCAGAGTTTGCCAGATGGGGATGAAAATAGGAGAAATCCATCAGCAATCAGCAGGGGGGAAAAAGGGTCAATTGATAGGGTTTAAAATCGAATATTTATTTGGAATTTAGTTTGATAAGGATGTGGCATTTGAAGGATGCTACAGCCAGTGGATGGGAATGGGAATTGGAATTTTCTTTGGATATTGGGAAGAAATTCTTCCTTATAGGGTGAGCAGGGGCTGGGATGGAATTCCCAGAGCAGCTGAGGGTGCCCCTGGATCCCTGGCAGTGCCCAAGGCCAGGTTGGACATTGGGACAGTGGAATGTGTCACTGCCCAGGGAACTGGATGAGCTTTATTGTTCCCTCCAATCCCAAACCATTCCATGATTTCATGACTCAGTGAAAGGAAGGGGCAGTGCCCTGGGCGTGTGTTAGAGGCTCTTTGTGCTTCCATGACTCTTCTCCAAGGACTCTTTTCCCTCCATCCTGTTCTGAGTGGTGAATTTTCCCCTGAAAACCAGAGGCCAGGAGTGATGCATTTCTTTTGAAGTGATTTAGGGTGGCTTGGTTGCGTCATTAATCTGAGCCAAGATTTCCGTGCAATCCCAGTGAGGCTGAGCAGCAAAGCCAGCCCTGCAAGGGGATGGAAACCTTGGCAGGGATGTCATGGAAGGAGAGAAGGAAGGAGAGGAAAAGCCTTTCCCAGTGCCTGAGGTGCCTTGGGTTTGCTCTGAGCAGCTTGGGTTGTGCACATCTCCAGTTGTGGAATTAACCTCATGGATGGTGCTGCTCCTCACAGGGGCTGGACTCCCCTACAGCATCCAGGTTGGCCCTTGGCAGGGATGTGGTGGCAGGAGAAGGGAGAGGAAAAGCCTCTCCCAGTGCCCAGGGTTCCTTGGGCACATTTGCTCCGAGCAGCCGGATTTAGGAATTCCTAATTGAGGAATTAACCCCATGGATGATGCTGCTCTATATGGGGATTGGACTCCCAAAAAACATCCTGAGGGATGAGGATGAGCAGCAAACTCAGCCCTGCAAAGGGATAAAAACCTCAGCAGGGATGTGGTGGCAGGAGAAGAGAGGAAAATCCTTTCCCACTGTCCAGGTTGCCTTGGGCTTGCTCTGAGCAGCCGGATTTAGGAATTCCTGATTGAGGAATTAACCCCATGGATGATGCTGCTCAATATGGGAGTTCAACTTCCAAAAACCATCCTGAGGGATGAGGCTGAGCAGCAAACCCAGCCCTCCAAAGGGATGGAAACCTCAGTGCCAGGAGGAAAGGAGAGGAGAAGCTTTTCCCAGTGCTAAGGGTTCCTTGGGTACTGCTCCGAGCAGCCAGGGATATGAATTTCCAATTGAGGAATTAACCCCATGGATGATGCTGCTCCCTACAGGAGCTGGACTCCCAAAAAACATCCTGGGGGATGAGGCTGAGCAGCAAACTCAGCCCTGCAAAGGGATAAAAACCTCAGCAGGGATGTGGTGGCAGGAGAAGAGAGAAAAATCCTTTCCCATTGTCCAGTGTGCCTCGGGCTTGATCCGAGCAGCCAGGGGTGCACGATTTAACCCCATGGATGATGGTGCTTTATATGGGGGTTGGACTCCCAAAAAACATCCTGAGGGATGAGGATGAGCAGCAAACTCAGCCCTGCAAAGGGATAAAAAATTCAGCAGGGATGTGGTGGCAGGAGAAGAGAGGAAAATCCTTTCCCAGTAGCTGAGGTGCCTTGGGCTTGCTCCGAGCAGCCGGATTTAGGAATTCCTGATTGAGGAATTAACCCCATGGATGATGCTGCTCTTACAGGGGTCAGACTCCCAAAAAACATTCTCTGGGATGAGGCTGAGCAGCAAACCCAGCCCTGCAAAGGGATAAAAACCTCAGTGCCAGGAGGAAAGGAGAGGGCTTGGGCTTTTCCCAGTGCCCAAGGAGCTCCCTCGCTCCAAGCAGCCGGATCTGGGAATCCACGACTGTGGAATTAACCCCATGGATGATGCTGCTCCTCACAGGGGTTGCACTCCCAAAAAACATCCTGAGGGATGAGGCTGAGCAGAAAACTCAGCCCTCCAAAGGGATAAAAACCTCAGCAGGGATGTGGTGACAGGAGAAGCAAGGAAAATCCTTTCCCAGTAGCTGAGGTGCCTTGGGCTTGCTCCGAGCAGCCGGATTCAGAAATTCCTGATTGAGGAGTTAACCCCATGGATAATGCTGCTCCTCACAGGGGTTGCACTCCCAAAAACCACCCCGAGGGACGAGGCTGAGCATGCCTACAATGGCTCTGCCAGCTCCCAAAAACCCCTCTCTGCCTCGTTACTAAAAAATTTCATCGGGGCGAATAAACTCCCGCTCCGAGCGCGTCAACAGGAGAAAAATAACGGCAGAGGGCTCGGAGAGCTTCCTGTCTCCGGAGCATTCCTGCTGTAAACAGGGGCCATGCCAAGTGCTGAACCACTGCCCTCAGTCCAATAACAATAAATCTATTTTTTGGTTCTGCTCAGCCCCGCTTGCACATTTTTGCAGCGGCGAGGATGAGGCAGACGCCACGCTCGGAGCGTTTTCCCAAAATTGTTTTATTTTTTTTTTTTTTTTGCCCTGATAAAAGGGCTTCCCAGAATGTTGTTTAGGGAAAACAAAGTACCTCTCGAGATGAAAAGGTTACATAGTTTCGAGAGATCTGTTTGCCCTGCAGCTTTTCTCCTGTTGGTTTTATATTTGTTTTCAAATTGGTTTTTATTTTGCTGTTTGGCTTTTGGTGTTACCCTTCAGAACTCCTGGAGTTCTGGTCAAAATATTCTGATTTTTGTGGGGGTGTGTGTCCCCATATCCCAACTCCAATAAGAGCTGCTATTTTGTCACCAAAATAAAATCCTGCTGGGAGATAAGTCAGGCTTAGGGCTGGCCAGAGAACTTGAGCAGGAGTGAGGATGCTGCAAATCAGTGGCTCACAATTGCTGTCAGGAGAGTCTTTTCCAGCACAGTCATGTGCATAAACCCTCATCCGGCTGAATCAGTCTCTGTTCCCTTCCAAAAACCTTTTAGGAGCAGGAAAAAGTATTAAAAATAGACTTTTAAAATAGTTTTTTATGATCTTAACGCTGCATCTCTCCACCTTTTTTGCCCCCATCGTGCTCCCCAGTGTTTTTCCCACCGTATCATGTCCACAGAGTTTTCCCAACCTCTCCAAATCATTATTCCATTCATCTCTGGATGGTGTTTCTGGGAGTCCCCTTGAAGAGCTGCAGCCTCTGGGCACACACGGTGGGAATTCTGTGCAAACCTTTAGCACCAGGGCAGGTCTGGGGCTCAGCAAATGATGCAAGGAAAGATCGTAAATTCCTAAATTCCTGAATTCCTAAATTCCTGTTGCCTTTTCCCACTGAAGGTGTGTGGGGAGGAGGTTCTGGAGAGGGAAGGAGCTGCCTGGAGGGCTCGGTGCCATCAGAGCTCTCCAGCAGGGCGGTGCTTGGAGCTGCGTGTTCACATCAGTTCCCTGAAATTTAGGCAGGAACTGAAGGAAAAGCTTTGGCAGAGCCACAGATTTTCCACAGGCTGGACTTAGTGCACAAAGCCCTGCTCACCTCCAAGGCCGCAGAGCTGGAAGTTGGCAGCTTCCAGGTTGGTAATGGCAGCGTTATCCCCCTCCCAGATATCCATCGAGTGACCCCGGGGCTGTTCCGAGCCCTGGGATCGATGGAAGCTGCATTAGTGGGATGACAGCACTGAGACTCCTTGCTCCAAGCAAATCAGCTCTGAGGAAACAGCCCCAGGGCAGCTGCTGGGCTCAGAGAGCTCCTGGGGAAATGCTCAGGTTGGGATTGATCTGATCTGCTTCAGGTGCAACTCAGGGCTGCCCCCATCACTCTGCAGCTCCTGAAAGGTGCCTGTGCTCAGCTGGGGCTGGGCTCTGTCTGCAGCAGCACTGACACAACCAGAGCACACAGCCTCCAGCTGCACCGAGGGAAATCCAGGCTGGAGAGCAGGGAAAAGGTTTTTGCAGCAAGGGGGAGAAAGTTCTGGAATGGCTGCCCGGGGAGGTGGTGCAGTCCCCATCCCTGGGTGTGTTTAACAAAGCCTGGATGTGGCACTGGGGGCCAGGGCTGAGTTGGGGTGTTGGGGCTGGGCTGGACTAGATGGTTCTGAAGGTCTCTTCCAACCTGGGCATTCTGGAATTCTGGTCATTCTGGGAATTCTGTGATTCTATGAACTCCTCACTGCAGGAACAGCCCTGTTGGTGGTGGAAGGCTTCCTTGCCTTTCCTGCTCACACAGGGCGTTGTTGCTCTTCCAGGGAATCCACACCTTCCCTGCTCCCTGCAGCCTCTGCCTGCAGCCGTGCCCTGGGTTTGTTCCCAGCTCCTGCCATGGAACTGTGGAATGGGGTGGGAAAGAAAGGTCCATAAAGATCACCTCATTCCGACCCTGCTGCCATGGGCAGGGACAATTCTTCCTGTCCTAGGTTGCTCAGAATGACACCCAACCTGGCCTTGGGCACTGCCAGGGATCCAGGGGCAGCCACAGCTGCTCTGGTCATCTCCACCTTCCCAGGGAAGGATTTCTTCCCAATCTCCCACCCAGCCCTGCCCTCTGGCACTGGAGCCATTCCCTGTGTCCTGGCACTGCCAAAGGGACAGGGACTGAGGCACAATCCAGGTCTCCAAGGGATTTTCCCAAGTTCACAGGACAATGCACCAGGCCAGGAATGGGATGGGCCAAACCCACAACAGCCATGGCACGAGGTTTGCCTGGTGTGAGGATTGGGCAAAGGATGAGAAAAGTGCTCAGAGGGGAGAAGGAATCCCAGGTTCAGACAGAAAAGCAGCCAGAGAATCCCAGAATCCCAGAATGGTTTGGGTTGGGAGGGGTTTTAGGGATCACCCAGTGGCACCCCTGCCATGGCAGGGACACCTCCCACTGTCCCCAGTGTCCAGCCTGGCCCTGGGCACTGCCAGGGATCCAGGGGCAGCCACAGCTGCTCTGGGAATTCCATCCCAGCCCCTCATTAACATCACAGGGAACAATTCCTTCCTCACATCCAACAGAAGCCTTCCTTCTATGAGTTTGAAGCCATTCCCTGTGTCCTGTCCCTCCATCCTCTGGAAATTTTCCCTCTCCATTCCTTGGAGAAGAGGGGAAGGGACAGAGGCTGCAGGTCAAGGCCAGCTGCCCCCTCTGAGGGCTGGGCTGAGGTCTCAAGGCTTTGGGGGCGTTTTTCAGGAATTTCCCCAGAAATCCCCCTGGGCTGGGGGAAGGGGAGAGCTGAGAGGTGTAATTTGGGATTTAATCCCACTTCAGAGGGATAAATCCGCTCGTGAACCTGGGCCTTAACCTTTCCATGTCTCTGTCATCCCTATAAAGTCTGGGGGATAATTTCTACCTCAAAAAGCTGATGAATGGTCTGAAATTAAAGCTGGGCTCAGGACTATCATTAAGCTTAAGGATCCCAAGGCATTTTCAGTGAGAAGGTGGGAGAAGCTTTGCAGTGGAGCCGTTTCATCCTGAACTGTCCTTTCCACCTGCTCTTCCTGTTTTTCCCTTTCCCTGAACTCCTCAGCGGTGACACAGCAGCCAGGACAGTTTGTGGGATGCACTTTGTGGAGGTCAGCTCATTTCTGAGCACTCCACAAGCAGCCCAAGCTCTGCCCCAGAAGAGCACTGTATTTAAAACAAAAATGATTTTGAGGAAAAAATCTCCAAATTTCCTTGATTTTTAGATCACAGCTTGGAAGCAAAGATTCAGGTTTTGGGGAGCCCATGCACAGAAGCATCAAAAACTTCCATTAGAGCCATTTTTGGGGAAAAAAATAACTCCATTCTGTCCAAATGTGTGTGATCAACCATGATGTCTGTGGAAATGGAGTATCTCTAATTCAAGCCTTCAGATATTTTAATAACAATTATTGTTTCTCATGGCTGCAGCTGAGATCTCCTTGTGCTGCTGCTTGTGCAGGGGCCAGGCACCCCAAACCCTTCATCCCTGCTGGGCTGTAATTATTGTCCCCACCCAAATCCATCAGAATTTTCTGCTGCTTACTGCAGCAGCTCCACTCAGAGGCAGAGACTGCTTGGATTTCTGTTCAATTCATTCAATTTTCTTCCTTCCCCCCATCCCTGCTCCGTGCATTTCATGCTTTCATCCATTCTGGAAACTTGATCTGCAGGCTTGCAGTCTCAGGCAGCATCCCACCCCAAAAATTCATCTCCAACAGGTCACTGGGGTTGTTTTTGAGGATAAAAATCCCATTCAGCAGAGGTTGGTGTCACTCTGATGCACAGACACATCCCCAGGAGCCACCACAAAGCCCCAAAGCTGGGATTTCCACAGGAGCCACAAATGAGGCTCCTGGCAGCCAAATTCCTCCCAGAGCTGGAAACCCACTCTGGAATTGGCCATCAGCACCCAGGGCATTCCTGGGGCTTGGTGTTTGGGGTTGCCAGAGGTGACTCGTGGCTGTGTCAGCTCCTGGGTGTCACCCCTGGGTGGCTTTTGTGTCCCTGAGTCCCCACAGGTGATTCCCCACCTGGATCCCAGCCCAGGGAGGAGCTGGAGCTGCTGCAGAGAGCCCAGAGGAGGCTCCAGGATGAGCAGAGGGATGGAGCAGCTGTGCTGGGAGGAAAGGCTGGCACAGCTGGCATTGTTCACCTGCACAGGAGAAGCTTTGGGCTGAGCTCAGGGTGGCCTTGCAGGGCCTGAAGGAGCCCCAGGAAAGCTGGAGAGAGACAATTGCCAGGGGATGCAGGGACAGCACCCAGGGAATGGCTGCACACTGAAAAATTACAGGTTTAGATCAGATATTGGGAACAATTTCCTCCTTGTGAGGGTGGGCAGGGCTGGGATGGAATTCCATCCCTGGATCCCTGGCAGTGCCCAAGGCCAGGTTGGACACTGGGGACAGTGGGAGGTGTCCCTGCCATGGCAGGGGTGGGATGAGATGATTTTTAAGGTTCCTCCACCCCAAACCACTCTGGGATTCTGTTGTAGGACACTCTGCCCTCAGAGGCCTGCTCTTTTTTCTGGCCTGTTTGATTTCCAACCTCTCCCAGATTCTCAGGTATTTTCCTGCTTCAGCTCCTCCCTGATCAGTGGCCACAACCATTTCCTACCCATGCACATATTTTCAGTGTTTTAACACAAATTGAGCTTTTGTGGCCTCTCTGCTCGAGCACACTGACAGGAGCAATCACACCGAGAAGGAACAGCCTGACAGAGGGAGGGCATGGATCCAGTTGTAAAATTCCTGTTTTATAGGAAATCCGTGAACTTTCCCAAGGAATTCCCATCACACCCAAGCTGCTGGAGGACAGAAGTGCCATCAGGTGCCACCAGCTGTCCTTCTCCACACGTGCCAGGCTGGCAGGGCAGGATGGTGTCACCACCCCAGCCCACGGCCCGGGGAAGTGAAACCACTCAGCAGCACAGAAGTGAAACTGGCTGCACACAAATTGTCAAAATTCGGTGTAAACATCTTCCCTCACCCCAAAATAAAACCCCACAGACAGAAAAATCTGTTTTAGTGAGCTCAGTGCCACCCTTGCAAGGTTTCCCAGCCTGTTGTGCCAGGGGGAGTTTCTGAGGGCTCCAGGTGAGATGCTGAAGGTGCTGCCTGCTCCAGGGAGGGACAAAAATATATATTATATTATATATATATATATAATTATATAAATATATATATAAATTATATATATATATATAATATATATTATATATATATATAATATATATATATAATTATATATATAAATTATATATAATATATATATATAATTATATAAAATATTATATATATTATAGACATATAATTATTTATATATATTTATATATATTATATATATAATATATAATATATATAATATGATATGATATGATATAATATAATATAATATAATATAATATAATATAATATAATATAATATAATATAATGTAATATATATATTTTTTATATATATTATATATTTACATATATAATATATATAATATATTATATATATTATATATATTATATTTATTATATATATATTATAATATTATAATATTATCTATAATGTAATATATTATAGTATATTATTATAATATTATAAATTATAAATATATAATATAATTAAAATATAATATCAATAATATCATTAAAATAATAACAAACCATGGGGAAAACAACGAACAAATAATGGAAATAACAAACAAATGGAAATAACACCCAGAGCAGCAGCAGCACCCACCTCTGCCTGGGTCAGTATTTCATGCCTGCAGCTCAGGATGATATTTTGACTTCTGAAAGCAGCAAATGATCAGGGAAAATCTCCCCAAGAGTGACAGGGACTTCCCTTATCACCCAGATAAAATCAAATTCAATCTGGGTGCCTGGCAATGTCTCTGGTACTTGAATTTCAGTGATGTAATTTGGGTTGCTCAATGTCATTGCTGTGTTGCCTGAGGTTAAAAGTGCCAAAATAATTGGTGCATTTGGGCTGAGCGCTGCTCTTTGGATTTCACCAAAAGAATGGAAAGGATTCCACCCCCAGCCAAAACCTTCTGGGAATGCCACAGCAGCTCTGCTGCTTTCCAGGCCAGAATTGGAATTTTTAACCAGGAAAAAAATGTGGAGAAAGGGAGGAAAAGAGTGTGAAAGCTCTGCTGCTTTCCAGGCCAGAATTGGAATTTTTTAACCAGGGAAAAAATGTGGAGAAAGGGAGGAAAAGAGTGTGAAAGCTCTGCTGCTTTCCAGGCCAGAATTGGAATTTTTAACCAGGGAAAAAATGTGGAGAAAGGGAGGAAAAGAGTGTGAAAGCTCTGCTGCTTTCCAGGCCAGAATTGGAATTTTTAACCAGGAAAAAAATGTGGAGAAAGGGAGGAAAAGAGTGTGAAAGGCATGTCTGGGGTGCTGCAGGGAGATGGAGAGGAAAGGGAAGGGGAAAATCCAGAGCCATGCATGTCCCTGCAGGGATGAGCTGCTTTTCCAGCTTTATTGTGGAAAAAAAATGAGGATTTGGGAGATGGAGAGGAAAGGAAAAGGGAAAATCCAGAATCAACCATGTCCTGCAGGAATGAGCCACTTTGCCACCTTTATTATGAAAAAAATTTGGGATTTGGGAGTTGGAGAGGAAAGGAAAAGGGAAAAGCCAGCACGAGCCATAACCCTGCAGGAATGAGCTGCTTTTCCACAAATATTGTGGAAAAAAATCAGGATTTGGGAGTTGGAGAGGAAAGGAAAAGGGAAAATCCAGCACCAGCCATGTCCTTGCAGGGATGAGCTGCTTTTCCACAAATATTGTGGAAAAAAATCAGGATTTGGGAGTTGGGGAGGAAAGGAAAAGGGAAAAGCCAGCACCAGCCATAACCCTGCAGGAATGAGCTGCTTTTCCACAAATATTGTGGAAAAAAATTCAGGATTTGGGAGATGGAGAGGAAAGGAAAAGGGAAAATCCAGAACCAGCCATGTCCCTGCTTTTCCACAAATATTGTGGAAAAAAATCAGGATTTGGGAGTTGGGGAGGAAAGGAAAAGGGGAAAGTCAGGATCAACCATGTCCTGCAGGAATGAGCCACTTTGCCAACTTTATTATAAAAAAAATTCAGGATTTGGGAGATGGAGAGGAAAGGAAAAGGGAAAAGCCAGAACCAGCCATGTCCTTGCAGGAATGAGCTGCTTTTCCACAAATATTGTGGAAAAAAATCAGGATTTGGGAGAAGGAGAGGAAAGGAAAAGGGAAAATCCAGAATCAACCATGTCCTGCAGGAATGAGCTGCTTTGCCACCTTTATTATGAAAAAAATTTGGGATTTGGGAGTTGGAGAGAAAAGGAAAAGGGAAAAGCCAGCACTAAACATGTCCCTGCAAGAATGAGCTGCTTTTCCAGCTTTATTGTGGAAAAAAAATGAGGATTTGGGTGATGGAGAGGAAAGGAAAAGGGAAAATCCAGAACCAGCCATGTCCTTGCAGGGATGAGCTGCTTTTCCAGCTTTATTGTGGAAAAAAATTTGGGATTTGGGAGTTGGGGAGGAAAGGAAAAGGGAAAAGCCAGGATCAACCATGTCCTGCAGGAATGAGCTGCTTTGCCACCTTTATTATGAATAAATTTGGGATTTGGGAGTTGGAGAGGAAAGGAAAAGGGAAAAGCCATCATGAGCCATAACCCTGCAGGAATGAGCTGCTTTTCCACAAATATTGTGAAAAAAAACCTCAGGATTTGGGAGTTGGAGAGGAAAGGAAAAGGGAAAAGCCAGGATCAACCATGTCCTGCAGGAATGAACCACTTTGCCACCTTTATTATGAAAAAAATTTGGGATTTGGGAGTTGGAGAGGAAAGGAAAAGGGAAAAGCCAGCACCAGCCATGAACCTGCAAGAATGACCTGCTTTTCCACAAATATTGTGGAAAAAAATCAGGATTTGGGAGAAGGAGAGGAAAGGAAAAGGGAAAATCCAGAATCAGCCATGTTCTTGCAGGGATGAGCTGCTTTTCCAGCTTTATTGTGGAAAAAAATTCAGGATTTGGGAGTTGGGGAGGAAAGGAAAAGGGAAAAGCCAGGATCAACCATGTCCTGCAGGAATGAGCCACTTTGCCAACTTTATTATAAAAAAAATTCAGGATCTTGGAGTTGGAGAGGAAAGGAAAAGGGAAAAGCCAGAACCAGCCATGTCCTTGCAGGGATAAGCTGCCTTTCCACAAATATTGTGAAAAAAAATCAGGATTTGGGAGCTGGGAAGGAAAAGGGAAAAGTCAGGATCAACCATGTCCTGCAGGAATGAGCCACTTTCCCACCTTTATTATGAAAAAAATTTGGGATTTGGGAGTTGGAGAGGAAAGGAAAAGGGAAAAGCCAGCACGAGCCATAACCCTGCAGGAATGAGCTGCTTTTCCACAAATATTGTGGAAAAAAATTCAGGATTTGGGAGATGGAGAGGAAAGGAAAAGGGAAAATCCAGAACCAGCCATGTCCTTGCAGAGATGAGCTGCTTTTCCACAAATATTGTGGAAAAAAAAATCGGGATTTGGGAGTTGGGGAGGAAAGGAAAAGGGAAAAGTCAGAATCAACCATGTCCTGCAGGAATGAGCCACTTTGCCACCTTTATTATGAAAAAAATTTGGGATTTGGGAGTTGGAGAGGAAAGGAAAAGGGAAAAGCCATCATGAGCCATAACCCTGCAGGAATGAGCTGCTTTTCCACAAATATTGTGAAAAAAACCTCAGGATTTGGGAGTTGGAGAGGAAAGGAAAAGGGAAAAGCCAGAACCAGCCATGTCCCTGCTTTTCCACAAATATTGTGGAAAAAAATGAGGATTTGGGAGATGGAGAGGAAAGGAAAAGGGAAAATCCAGAATCAGCCATGTTCTTGCAGGGATAAGCTGCTTTTCCAGCTTTATTGTGGAAAAAAATTTGGGATTTGGGAGTTGGGGAGGAAAGGAAAAGGGAAAAGCCAGGATCAACCATGTCCTGCAGGAATGAGCTGCTTTGCCACCTTTATTATGAATAAATTTGGGATTTGGGAGTTGGAGAGGAAAGGAAAAGGGAAAAGCCAGCACGAGCCATAACCCTGCAGGAATGAGCTGCTTTTCCACAAATATTGTGAAAAAAAACCTCAGGATTTGGGAGTTGGAGAGGAAAGGAAAAGGGAAAAGCCAGAACCAGCCATGTCCTTGCAGGAATGAGCTGCCTTTCCACAAATATTGTGCAAAAAAATCAGGATTTGGGAGCTGAGAAGGAAAAGGGAAAAGTCAGGATCAACCATGTCCTGCAGGAATGAGCTGCTTTTCCATCTTTATTGTGAAAAACAATCCAATATTCCTGTGGGTTCCAGTTTGCAGCAGGACCCCTTTTGGCCCTGTAGAAATCCAGAACAAAACATTTATTGATTTAGAGCTCTGGAGATTTCATCTGGGGAAGGAGCTGCTGTGTAAACGCTGAGAGAACTTCCTGGAGTGAGAAATGCTCCCAGGGTCAGGTTTATCCTGCTTTGGCAGCAGGGAAAGGGGTGAATCTCCCAAATTTCCAGTTTGACACGTGATTAAACCTGAAAAAAACCCCCATAAAAATTCACCAACAGCTCCATTTCCCCCTTGGACTGATTCACTTCTCTTGGAGTCATGGAATGGTTTGGGTTGGGAAGGACCTTCAGGATCACCCAGTGCTGTGGTCACTGTCCCATCTGCCACTGAAATGCTCCCAAGGTCAGGTTTATCCAGGTTTATCCATATTTATTAATGGTTTGGGTTGGGAAGGACCTTCAGGATCACCCAATGCCATGGGCTGGGACATTGCCACTGTCCCATCTGCCACTGAAATGTTCCCAGGGTCAGGTTTATCCTGCTTTGGCAGGAGGGAAGGGGGTGAATCTCCCAAATTTCCAGTTTGACATATGATAAACCTGAAAAAAACCCATAAAAATACAGAAACAGCTCCATTTCCCCTGAGACTGATTCACATGAGCAACTCTTGGAGTTATGGAAGGGTTTGGGTTGGGAAGGACCTTAAAAATCACCCAATGCCGTGGTCACTGTCCCATCTGCCACTGAAATGTTCCCAAGGTCAGGTTTATCCAGGTTTATCCATATTTATTAATGGTTTGGGTTGGGAAGGACCTTCAGGATCACCCAATGCCATGGGCTGGGACATTGTCACTGTCCCATCTGCCACTGAAATGCTCCCAAGGTCAGGTTTATCCTGCTTTGGCAGCAGGGAAGGGGGTGAATCTCCCAAATTTCCAGTTTGACATATGATAAACCTGAAAAAAACCCATAAAAATACAGAAACAGCTCCATTTCCCCTGGGACTGATTCACATGAGCAACTCTTGGAGTTATGGAAGGGTTTGGGTTGGGAAGGACCTTCAGGATCACCCAATGCCGTGGTCACTGTCCCATCTGCCACTGAAATGCTCCCAAGGTCAGGTTTATCCAGGTTTATCCATATTTATTAATGGTTTGGGTTGGGAAGGACCTTCAGGATCACCCAATGCCATGGGCTGGGACATTGTCACTGTCCCATCTGCCACTGAAATGCTCCCAAGGTCAGGTTTATCCTGCTTTGGCAGGAGGGAAGGGGCTGGATTTCCCAAATTTCCAGTTTGACACGTGATTAAACCTGAAAAAAACCATAAAAATGCACCAAGAGCTCCCTGGGACTGATTCACATGAGCAACTCTTGGAGTTATGGAATGGTTTGGGTTGGGAAGGACCTTCAGGATCACCCAGTGCCATGGGCACTGTCCCATCTGCCACTGAAATGTTCCCAAGGTCAGGTTTATCCTGCTTTGGCAGTAGGGAAGGGGCTGCATTTCCCAAATTTCCAGTTTGACACGTGATTAAACCTGAAAAAAAACCATAAAAATACAGAAACAGCTCCATTTCCCCCTGGGACTGATTCACTTGAGCAACTCTTGGAGTTATGGAATGGTTTGGGTTGGGAAGGACCTTCAGGATCACCCAGGGACATGGGCACTGTCCCATCTGCCACTGAAATGCTCCCAAGGTCACGTTTATCCAGGTTTATCCATATTTATTAATGGTTTGGGTTGGGAAGGGCCTTCAGGATCACCCAGGGACATGTGCCACTGTCCCAGGCTGCTCCAAGCTGGCCTTGGGCACTGCCAGGGCTGGAACAGCCACAGCTTTTCTGTGCCCAACTCTCACAGGGAGGAATTCCTTGGAATTCCTTCCCAAAATCCCATCCAACCCTGCCCTCCTCCATCCCAAACCCTCCCTGCCCTCCATGCCTTGGCCCAAGTCTGTTTTGGAGCTCCTTTAGGCCCTGAAAAAGCCTCTGAAATTCTCCCTGGTGCATTTTTTAGGGCCACCAGCCTCATTTGTGTGTTTGGACCGTTGGTCTGCGGTGGTGACAATTTACAAATTTACAAATCCTCTAGAGCTGAGGTGAATAACAGCTTTATTTCATATTTAAATCCAGTGGCATCTGTGGTGCTGCTGGTAAGCAAATCATGTTCTTTTTTTTTTTTTTTTTTTTGATGCCTCTTGCTCCAGCTGCAGTTTTGTATTTGGTTTTTTTGGGTTTTTTCTCTTGATGAAACAGCACCAGATCAAACATCAGAGACAAAATTTTATTCTATGCCAAACTCACTGCTGGCTCCAGAAAAAAGCCACCACCTGAGCACAGAATTTTGCTTCATACAGGCTTTAAACACCTGCAAAAAACCCCAAATTTTCACTCCCAGGACGAGCAGCTGTTCATTCATGAAGGGTCAAGTGAATCTCAATTTATTGATCTGATTGGGAGGGCTCAGAGATAAGAACCAGCAAAAAATTTGCTCCAGTGTCTGGGAGGTGACGTTTGGGAATGGATATGGGATGTGTGGATGACATCCTGGAGATGTTTCAGTGCAGAGAGCCAGGGAGATGCTGGGAGGAGGCAGAAAAATGGGAAAAATGGATCATTTAGTGTGGTTTAATACAGGTACAAAGGGGCTAAAAGGTAGAAAATGGATAAAAACCCACTGAAATAAATCATCCTGTTTCTTCCTAGAACCTGGAATTCTCTCCTTAATAGAATAGA
>CM019902.1:115499795-115524076 GCA_009764595.1 Geothlypis trichas | reverse complement strand
GCTTGGATTTCTGTTCAATTCATTCAATTTTCTTCCTTCCCCCCATCCCTGCTCCGTGCATTTCATGCTTTCATCCATTCTGGAAACTTGATCTGCAGGCTTGCAGTCTCAGGCAGCATCCACCCCAAAAATTCATCTCCAACAGGTCACTGGGGTGTTTTTGAGGATAAAAATCCCATTTAGCAGAGGTTGGTGTCACTCTGATGCACAGACACATCCCCAGGAGCCACCACAAAAGCCCCAAGCTGGGATTTCCACAGGAGCACAAATGAGGCTCCTGGCAGCCAAATTCCTCCCAGAGCTGGAAACCCACTCTGGAATTGGCCATCAGCACCCAGGGCATTCCTGGGGCTTGGTGTTTGGGGTTGCCAGAGGTGACTCGTGGCTGTGTCAGCTCCTGGGTGTCACCCTTGGGTGGCTTTTGTGTCCCTGAGCCCCCACAGGTGATTCCCCACCTGGATCCCAGCCCAGGGAGGAGCTGGAGCTGCTGCAGAGAGCCCAGAGGAGGCTCCAGGATGAGCAGAGGGATGGAGCAGCTGTGCTGGGAGGAAAGGCTGGCACAGCTGGCATTGTTCACCTGCACAGGAGAAGCTTTGGGCTGAGCTCAGGGTGGCCTTGCAGGGCCTGAAGGAGCCCCAGGAAAGCTGGAGAGAGACAATTGCCAGGGGATGCAGGGACAGCACACAGGGAATGGCTCCCACTGAAAAATTACAGGTTTGGATCAGATATTGGGAACAATTTCCTCCCTGGCAGGGTGGGCAGGGCTGGGATGGAATTCCATCCCTGGATCCCTGGCAGTGCCCAAGGCCAGGCTGGACACTGGGGACAGTGGGAGGTGTCCCTGCCATGGCAGGGGTGGGATGAGATGATTTCTAAGGTTCCTCCACCCCAAACCACTCTGGGATTCTGTTGTAGGACACTCTGCCCTCAGAGGCCTGCTCTTTTTTATGGCCTGTTTGATTTCCAACCTCTCCCAGATTCTCAGGTATTTTCCTGCTTCAGCTCCTCCCTGATCAGTGGCCACAACCATTTCCTACCCATGCACATATTTCCAGTTTTTTAACACAAATTGAGCTTTTGTGGCCTCTCTGCTCGAGCACACTGACAGGAGCAATCACACCGAGAAGGAACAGCCTGACAGAGGGAGGGGCATGGATCCAGTTGTAAAATTCCTGTTTTATAGGAAATCTGTGAACTTTCCCAAGGAATTCCCATCACACCCAAGCTGCTGGAGGACAGAAGTGCCATCAGGTGCCACCAGCTGTCCTTCTCCACACGTGCCAGGCTGGCAGGGCAGGATGGTGTCACCACCCCAGCCCACGGCCCGGGGAAGTGAAACCACTCAGCAGCACAGAAGTGAAACTGGCTGCACACAAATTGTCAAAATTCGGTGTAAACATCTTCCCTCACCCCAAAATAAAACCCCACAGACAGAAAAATCTGTTTTAGTGAGCTCAGTGCCACCCTTGCAAGGTTTCCCAGCCTGTTGTGCCAGGGGGAGTTTCTGAGGGCTCCAGGTGAGATGCTGAAGGTGCTGCCTGCTCCAGGGAGGGACAAAAATATATAATATATTTTATATATATATATATATATATATATATATATAATTGTATAAATTATATAATAAATATATTATATAATATATATAATATATATAATATATATATTATATATATTATATAATATATAATGATATAAATTATATATATAAATTATATATAATATATAATATATAATTATATAAAATATTATATATATTATAGACATATAATTATTTATATATATTTATATATATTATATATAATATATATAATATGATATAATATGATGTAATATAATATAATATAATATAATATAATATAATATAATATAATATAATATAATATAATATAATATAATATTTATATATTTTTATATATATTATATATTTACATATATACTATATATATAATATATAATATATATTATATATATTATATTTATTATATATCATATTATAATATTATAATATTATCTATAATGTAATATATTATAGTATATTATTATAATATTATAAATTATAGATATATAATATAATTAAATTATATAATTAAAATACAATATCAATAATATCATTAAAATAATAACAAACCATGGGAAAACAACGAACAAATAATGGAAATAACAAACAAATGGAAAATAACACCCAGAGCAGCAGCAGCACCCACCTCTGCCTGGGTCAGTATTTCATGCCTGCAGCTCAGGATGATATTTTTGACTTCTGAAAGCAGCAAATGATCAGGGAAAATCTCCCCAAGAGTGACAGGGACTTCCCTTATCACCCAGATAAACTCAAATTCAATCTGGCTGCCTGGCAATGTCTCTGGTACTTGAATTTCAGTGATGTAATTTGGGTTGCTCAATGTCATTCCTGTGTTGCCTGAGGTTAAAAGTGCCAAAATAATTGGTGCATTTGGGCTGAGCGCTGCTCTTTGGATTTCACCAAAAGAATGGAAAGGATTCCACCCCCAGCCAAAACCTTCTGGGAATGCCACAGCAGCTCTGCTGCTTTCCAGGCCAGAATTGGAATTTTTTAACCAGGAAAAAAATGTGGAGAAAGGGAGGAAAAGAGTGTGAAAGCTCTGCTGCTTTCCAGGCCAGAATTGGAATTTTTAACCAGGAAAAAAATGTGGAGAAAGGGAGGAAAAGAGTGTGAAAGGCATGTCTGGGGTGCTGCAGGGAGATGGAGAGGAAAGGGAAGGGGAAAATCCAGAGCCATGCATGTCCCTGCAGGGATGAGCTGCTTTTCCAGCTTTATTGTGGAAAAAAAATGAGGATTTGGGAGATGGAGAGGAAAGGAAAAGGGAAAATCCAGAATCAGCCATGTCCTTGCAGGAATGAGCTGCCTTTTCAGCCTTTTTGCATTAAAAAATCAGGATTTGGGAGTTGGGAAGGAAGTGGAAGGGAAAAATCCAGAACCAGCCATGTCCCTGCTTTTCTACCTTTATTATGAAAAAAAATTGGGATTTGGGAGTTGGGGAGGAAAGGAAAAGGGAAAATCCAGAATCAGCCATGTTCTTGCAGGGATGAGCTGCTTTTCCAGCTTTATTGTGGAAAAAAATTCAGGATTTGGGAGTTGGGGAGGAAAGGAAAAGAGAAAAGTCAGGATCAACCATGTCCTGCAGGAATGAGCCACTTTGCCACCTTTATTATGAAAAAAATTTGGGATTTGGGAGTTGGAGAGAAAAGGAAAAGGGAAAAGCCAGCACTAAACATGTCCCTGCAAGAATGAGCTGCTTTTCCAGCTTTATTGTGGAAAAAAATTCAGGATTTGGGAGTTGGGGAGGAAAGGAAAAGGGAAAATCCAGAATCAGCCATGTTCTTGCAGGGATAAGCTGCTTTTCCAGCTTTATTGTGGAAAAAAATTTGGGAGTTGGGAGTTGGGGAGGAAAGGAAAAGGGAAAAGCCAGGATCAACCATGTCCTGCAGGAATGAGCCACTTTGCCAACTTTATTATAAAAAAAATTCAGGATCTTGGAGTTGGAGAGGAAAGGAAAAGGGAAAAGCCAGAACGAGCCATAACCCTGCAGGAATGAGCTGCTTTTCCACAAATATTGTGGAAAAAAATCAGGATTTGGGAGTTGGAGAGGAAAGGAAAAGGGAAAATCCACAATCAGCCATGTCCTTGCAGGGATGAGCTGCTTTTCCAGCTTTATTGTGGAAAAAAATTCAGGATTTGGGAGTTGGGGAGGAAAGGAAAAGAGAAAAGTCAGGATCAACCATGTCCTGCAGGAATGAGCCACTTTCCCACCTTTATTATGAAAAAAATTTGGGATTTGGGAGTTGGAGAGGAAAGGAAAAGGGAAAAGCCATAACCAGCCATGTCCTTGCAGGAATGAGCTGCCTTTCCACAAATATTGTGAAAAAAAATCAGGATTTGGGAGCTGGGAAGGAAAAGGGAAAAGTCAGGATCAACCATGTCCTGCAGGAATGAGCTGCTTTTCCATCTTTATTGTGAAAAACAATCCAATATTCCTGTGGGTTCCAGTTTGCAGCAGGACCCCTTTTGGCCCTGTAGAAATCCAGAACAAAACATTTATTGATTTAGAGCTCTGGAGATTTCATCTGGGGAAGGAGCTGCTGTGTAAACACTGAGAGAACTTCCTGGAGTGAGAAATGCTCCCAAGGTCAGGTTTATCCTGCTTTGGCAGCAGGGAAGGGGCTGGATTTCCCAAATTTCCAGTTTGACACGTGATTAAACCTGAAAAAAACCATAAAAATGCACCAAGAGTTCCATTTCCCCTGGGACTGATTCACTTCTCCTGGAGTCATGGAATGGTTTGGGTTGGGAAGGACCTTCAGGATCACCCAATGCCATGGGCTGGGACATTGCCACTGTCCCATCTGCCACTGAAATGCTCCCAAGGTCAGGTTTATCCTGCTTTGGCAGGAGGGAAAGGGGTGAATCTCCCAAATTTCCAGTTTGACACGTGATTAAACCTGAAAAAAACCATAAAAATGCACCAAGAGCTCCCTGGGACTGATTCACATGAGCAACTCTTGGAGTTATGGAATGGTTTGGGTTGGGAAGGACCTTCAGGATCACCCAGTGCCATGGGCACTGTCCCATCTGCCACTGAAATGCTCCCAAGGTCAGGTTTATCCAGGTTTATCCATATTTATTAATGGTTTGGGTTGGGAAGGACCTTCAGGATCACCCAATGCCATGGGCTGGGACATTGTCACTGTCCCATCTGCCACTGAAATGCTCCCAAGGTCAGGTTTATCCTGCTTTGGCAGCAGGGAAGGGGCTGGATTTCCCAAATTTCCAGTTTGATATGTGATTAAACCTGGACAAAACCCCATAAAATCCACCAACAGCTCCCTGGGACTGATTCACATGAGCAACTCTTGGAGTTATGGAATGGTTTGGGTTGGGAAAGACCTTCAGGATCACCCAGTGCTGTGGTCACTGTCCCATCTGCCACTGAAATGTTCCCAGGGTCAGGTTTATCCTGCTTTGGCAGGAGGGAAGGGGGTGAATCTCCCAAATTTCCAGTTTGACATATGATAAACCTGAAAAAACCCCATAAAAATACAGAAACAGCTCCATTTCCCCTGGGACTGATTCACATGAGCAACTCTTGGAGTTATGGAAGGGTTTGGGTTGGGAAGGACCTTCAGGATCACCCAATGCCATGGGCACTGTCCCATCTGCCACTGAAATGCTCCCAAGGTCAGGTTTATCCTGCTTTGGCAGCAGGGAAGGGGCTGGATTTCCCAAATTTCCTGTTTGACACGAGATTAAACCTGAAAAAAACCCCCATGAAATCCATGAACAGCTCCATTTCCCCTGGGACTGATTCACTTCTCTTGGAGTCAGGGAAAGGTTTGGGTTGGGAAGGACCTTCAGGATCACCCAGTGCCATGGGCAGGGACATTGTCACTGTCCCATCTGCCACTGAAATGCTCCCAAGGTCAGGTTTATCCAGGTTTATCCATATTTATTAATGGTTTGTGTTGGGAAGGACCTTCAGGATCACCCAGGGACATCTGCCACTGTCCCAGGCTGCTCCAAGCTGGCCTTGGGCACTGCCAGGGCTGGAACAGCCACAACTTTTCTGTGCCCAACTCTCACAGGGAGGAATTCCTTGGAATTCCTTCCCAAAATCCCATCCAACCCTGCCCTCCTCCATCCCAAACCCTCCCTGCCCTCCATGCCTTGGCCCAAGTCTGTTTTGGAGCTCCTTTAGGCCCTGAAAAAGCCTCTGAAATTCTCCCTGGTGCATTTTTTAGGGCCACCAGCCTCATGTGGGTGTTTGGACCGTTGGTCTGCGGTGGTGACAATTTACAAATTTACAAATCCTCCTGAGCTGAGGTGAATAACAGCTTTATTTCATATTTAAATCCAGTGGCATCTGTGGTGCTGCTGGTAAGCAAATCATGTTCTTTTTTTTTTTTTTTTTGATGCCTCTTGCTCCAGCTGCAGTTTTGTATTTTGGTTTTTTGGGTTTTTTTTCTCTTGATGAAACAGCACCAGATCAAACATCAGAGACAAAATTTTATTCTATGCCAAACTCACTGGTGGCTCCAGAAAAAAGCCACCACCTGAGCACAGAATTTTGCTTCATACAGGCTTTGAACACCTGCAAAAAAACCAAATTTTCACTCCCAGGACGAGCAGCTGTTCATTCATGAAGGGTCAAGTGAATCTCAATTTATTGATCTGATTGGGAGGGCTCAGAGATAAGAACCAGCAAAAAATTTGCTCCAGTGTCTGGGAGGTGACGTTTGG
The DNA here is from genome assembly GCA_009764595.1 of Geothlypis trichas. Taxonomy (NCBI): domain Eukaryota; kingdom Metazoa; phylum Chordata; class Aves; order Passeriformes; family Parulidae; genus Geothlypis; species Geothlypis trichas. The sequence continues at coordinate 115,517,802 of CM019902.1, read as the reverse complement.
GAATGGATATGGGATGTGTGGAAACATCCTGGAGATGCTTCAGTGCAGGAGAGCCAGGGAGATGCTGGGAGGAGGCAGAAAAATGGGGAAAATGGATCATTTAATGTGGTTTAATACAGGTACAAAGGGGCTAAAAGGTAGAAAATGGATAAAAACCCTCTGAAATAAAATCATCCTGTTTCTTCCTAGAACCTGGAATTCTCTCCTTAATAGAACAGAAATGTCTCTAATGTCATTTGAGTTGCATTTGGGCCTTACATTTCATAGTTTTCCACCCATGTCTTTTGTCCTTGTCAGCACAGATATTCCTGGCTGCTTTCCTTCTTTTTTTTCCCCCTTTTTCCTTTAATAATTTACTGTAATGATTTTTTAAAAAGAAAAAGAAGAAAACCCAAACAACCCAGCCAAATTTAATGGCACAAACGTTTATTAGAACAAAGCCCAAAAGTAAAAGGCAGTGATGACACCAACCTCATCTCTTTGCCTTTTTCTCCCTCCTCCACAGCCAAATTTCTGAAGGTTTCACTCAATTTTTTCCTCTTCCCAGTGGGATGACCCTTTATCCATGGACTCAGTGGCTTTTTCAAAGGATCAAAATTGAATATTAAAAATGGAGAGGTTCAAGGACAGGGATGTAGGGTCTGGACAGGGGTTTTCCTTCTTTCCAAAATATAATTCCTTGTATCATTAAATACACTAAATACTCAATACAACACCTTGACCACTAAAACTGAGAGAGAATTTAAAAATATACTTTATTATATTTTTTATATTTTATACTTTATTTATATATTATTTATATATTTATATATAAACAATATATATATTATTTATATATAAAATATATAATATTTATATATTTATATTTATATTATATATTATATATTATATAATATATAAATATATATTATATATTATATTATTATTATAATATAATATATATTTTATATTTATATATAATATTTATATATATAATATATTATATATATATGATTTATATATTTTATACTATATTTATATACTTTATTTTTAAAATACTTCTATTTATTTACTGAACCAACCTGAGGTATATCTGCAGATTGGAGATTAATTAGAGATTAATTAGAGATTCTGTCTCTTTTCCCAACACTTCTCACTCCCTTTTCCCTCTGCCCATGCAGCCACTTTTATTAGAAATGTTCCTCCCCCTGCAGCCCCAGCTGATGGTGACAGCACCCAGGGGTGACTCAGGCAGGACACAGGAGCTCCATGTGACCGTGGTGTCACCCAGGACTCATGTCCTCCCCTTGGTTCCTCCCAGACATTCCCGGGGCCTCACGAGCCTCCTGCTCCCTCTGGAGCTCTGCAGGGAGGTCCTGGAGACCCCTGGGATGGACCTGGGATGGAGCTCCAAATTCCTGGATTTCAGAGCAGGGCACACAGGCTTTGATCTTGGAGGTTGATCATGGAATCATGGAGAGGCCTGGGTTGAAGGGAGAATATCAGAGAATTCCAGAATCCATGGGGCTGGCACAGCCCTGCCAGCCCATGCAGTGCCAGCTGTGCCCCATGGGCACCTTGTCCCCAGCCCAGAGCACTCAGTGCCACCTGCAGGGGACACCTGCAGGGATGGGCACTGCAAAGCTCCCTGGGCAGCCCCTGCCAAGGCCTGAGCTCCCTTTCCATGGGCAAATTCCTGCTGCTGGCCAAGCTGAGCCTGCCCTGGCCCAGCCTGAGGCCGTTCCCTCTTGAACTTTGTGCTTTGTTCTCCTCTGAAGTTCTCTCAGTTTTGCCCAGTCTCAAGGGACCTCCTATAAATGTGGGGACAACTCAGAAACCATCTGAGGTGGTGGAGTCCCCATCCCTGCAGGTGTCCCCTGCAGGTGGCACTGAGTGCTCTGGGCTGGGGACAAGGTGCCCATGGGGCACAGCTGGCACTGCATGGGCTGGCAGGGCTGTGCCAACCTCAGGAATTCTGTAAGGAGCTGGGAAGGGGCTGGAGAATCCCTGAGGAGCTGGGAAGGGGCTGGAGAATCCCTGAGGAGCTGGGAAGGGGCTGGAGAATCCCTGAGGAGCTGGGCAGGGGCTGAGGCTGCAGCAAAGGAGGCTCAGGGGGCCCTTGTGGCTCTGCACAAGTCCCTGCCAGGAGGGCACAGCCGGGGGGGTCGGGCTGTGCTCCCAGGGAACAGGGACAGGAGCAGAGGGAACGGCCTCAGGCTGGGCCAGGGCAGGCTCAGCTTGGCCAGCAGCAGGAATTTGCCCATGGAAAGGGAGCTCAGGCCTTGGCAGGGGCTGCCCAGGGAGCTTTGCAGTGCCCATCCCTGCAGGTGTCCCCTGCAGGTGGCACTGAGTGCTCTGGGCTGGGGACAAGGTGCCCATGGGGCACAGCTGGCACTGCATGGGCTGGCAGGGCTGTGCCAACCCCGGGGATTCTGGAATTCCATGACTTTAGCTCCCAAATCAGGGACTCTTGAAGGCACTTTTGAAGTCCAGTCTCTACCAAACCCCCCAAGAGAGTGTCCAGGTGACATTTCCAACCTCAGCTTTGCATTCAGCCAGGACTGCTCCTGTTCCCATTGCTTTTTCTGGAAGGGCTCTGACGCTTGCAATAACAAACATTCCCAAGAGATTTTTCCTGGCCTGGTTTGGAGGGAAGAGCTGATGGGAGCAGTGAATCCTGGGCTGTGCCCTCACACATTTGGTGTCTCTGGGAAGGGTTTCCAAAGGCAAACTCTGTCCCACCTCTGAGGAATTCCATCCTTGTGCTCATCAGGTGCCTGTACCAGGAGCCACCAGGGATAGTTCTGGAGAGAAACGGGGTCTGGAGTGGCTCTTGCACCCCAAAACCCCTCTCATCCTCATCAGAGACTCCCATGATGAGCCCAGGATGATTGGCTTCCATCCACACAGCCCTGAGCTGATTTCTGGGTGGTTTTCCATCAATTTCTGGCAATCTTGAACCCAGATGCTCTCAGATTTTGATGTTAGCTCATGCTGCTGGTTTGCTGTGACACTTTCAGTGTGACTTTTGGAGGCACCCAAACAAGGGCAGAGTTTCAGGATGACTTTGGGGGTTTTTGGTCCCTGTTTCCAGTCACCAGTGAGGTCAGGTCCTCTGTGCCTGACTCAATTTTGGGCAATCTGTCTGTGCAGACACCCTGGGTGTGTGATGCAAGTGCTGTTAGAAATAAAATCTGTACCATAACACATAAAACCCAGGAGATGTTTATGGCCCTGCTGTCATCCCTAACCAAGAATAGCCACAAACCCCACATTAAACTCCCAATCCCTCCAATCCAACCTTCATTAACCAGCCCCATAAACGATGAATAATTCAGGAAGGATAAAACCACTCAGCCAAGCTGGATGGAAAGGGGACAAAAGGAGCAGGGAACAAAAGCCAGGTGGGATTTTTGGTGAGCAGCAGTGACCCAGGTTTATGGTTCGTGGGGCTGTGGTTAACCAGGATGTGGTTCATGAGCACAAGGAGTGACCTGAGTGTCCTCCTGCTCTGCCAGCCCATGTCACACCCCCACACGGGCTTGGTTGAGTCTATTCTGGAAAAAAACCTTTAAAAAAAAATCTCTAAAAAAAATCTCTAAAAAATCCCTATTCTACTTTATTCTGGTCTTGTAGAATGGAATTATGGCCACATTTTGCTCCATTGTTGTTGGAGTTTTTCCTGCATTTATTTTCTATATAGAAACCTCTCCAGAGCCTTCTAAAGAAATGAATTCCGTGTTCTAGCAGAGCAGTTGACAAAAAAAAAGAACTAAATTGGAAGCAAGAGCAGATTAGTCCAGTAAATAAAGTATATTTTTAAATTCTCTCTCTGTTTTAGTGGTCTAGGTGTTGTATTTAGTAATACAGGGAATTATAATTTGGAAAGGAGGAAAATCCCTGTCCAGGCCGTTCATTTGAGTGCTGGACTGGATAATCCTTGTGGGTTTCTTCCTTTTCTTCTTTATTCTGGTTTTGTAGAGACTGGAATTATGGTGATATTTCACTGCATTTCACTGTTGTTGGGGTTTTCCCTGCATTTATTTTCTATCCAGAAACTTCTCCAGAACCTTCTGACAAAATAAATGGATTATGTGTTCTAGCAGAGCAGCAGGTGTCAGACCCCAAACTGGAAGCCAGATGGAAATAGTGCAGATTCATCAAATAAATAAAGTGTATTTTTAAATTCTCTCTCTATTTCAGTGGTCTAGGTGTTGTGTTTAGTAATACAGGGAATTATATTTTGGAAAGGAGGAAAATCCCTGTCCAGGCCATTCATTTGAGTGCTGGACTGGATAATCCTTGTGGGTTTCTTCCTCTTCTTTATTCTGGTTTTAGAGACTGGAATTTCGGCCACATTTCACTGCATTTCACTGTTGTTGGGGTTTCTCCTGGGTGTATTTTCTATCTAGAAACTTCTCCAGAACCTTCTGACAAAATAAATGGATTATGTGTTCTAGCAGAGCAGCAGGTGTCAAACCCCAAACTGGAAGCAAGATGGAAATAGTGCAGATTATTCCAGTAAATAAAGTGTATTTTTAAATTCTCTCTCTATTTCAGTGGTCTAGGTGTTGTGTTTAGTGATACAGGGAATTATATTTTGGAAAGGAGGAAAATCCCTGTCCAGGCCGTTCACTTGAGTGCTGGACTGGATAATCCTTGTGGGTTTCTTCCTTTTCTTCTTTATTCTGGTTTTAGAGACTGGAATTTCGGCCACATTTCACTGCATTTCACTGTTGTTGGGGTTTTCCCTGTATTTATTTTCCATCTAGAAACTTCTCCAGAACCTTCTGACAAAATAAATGGATTATGTGTTCTAGCAGAGCAGCAGGTGTCAGACCCCAAACTGGAAGCCAGATGGAAATAGTGCAGATTCATCAAGTAAATAAAGTATATTTTAAAATTCTCTCTCTGTTTCAGTGGTCTAGGTGTTGTGTTTAGTGATACAGGGAATTATATTTTGGAAAGGAGGAAAATCCCTGTCCAGGCCGTTCACTTGAGTGCTGGACTGGATAATCCTTGTGGGTTTCTTCCTCTTCTTTATTCTGGTTTTAGAGACTGGAATTTCGGCCACATTTCACTGCATTTCACTATTGTTGGGGTTTCTCCTGGGTGTATTTTCTATCAAGAAACTTCTCCGGAACCTTCTGACAAAATAAATGGATTATGTGTTCTAGCAGAGCAGCAGGTGTCAGACTCCAAACTGGAAGCCAGATGGAAATAGTGCAGATTATTCCAGTAAATAAAGTATATTTTAAAATTCTCTCTCTATTTCAGTGGTCTAGGTGTTGTGTTTAGTGTTACAGGGAATTATAATTTGGAAAGGAGGAAAATCCCTGTCCAGGCCATTCATTTGAGTGCTGGACTGGATAATCCTTGTGGGTTTCTTCCTTTTCTTCTTTATTCTGGTTTTGTAGAGTGGAATTATGGTGATGTTTCACTGCATTTCACTGTTGTTGGGGTTTTCCCTGCATTTATTTTCTATCCAGAAACTTCTCCGGAACCTTCTGACAAAATAAATGGATTATGTGTTCTAGCAGAGCAGCAGGTGTCAGACCCCAGACTGGAAGCCAGATGGAAATAGTGCAGATTAGTCCAGTAAATAAAGTGTATTTTTAAGTTCTCTCTTTGTTTTAGTGGTCTAGGTGTTGTATTTAGTAATACAAGGAATTATATTTTGGAAAGGAGGAAGATTCCTGTCCATTTTACATTTCTATTTAATATTCTATTTACATTTCTATTGAAATTCAACTTTATTTATAGAGCAATTTCTATTTAATTTTCACATTTCTATTAAAATTTCAATTGAAATTTAGCTTTATTTATAGAGCAATTTCTATTTCATTTTTACATTTCTATTGAGATTTCTGTTGAAATTTGGCCCTATTTATAAAGCTATTTCTTTTTTACATTTCTATTGAAATTTGGCCATATTTATAGACCTATTTCTATTTCATTTTTACATTTGTACTTAATACTCTATTTAACACTCTATTTACCTTTCTATAGAAATTCCTATTGAAATTTAGCCTTATTTATATATCTATTTCTATTTCATTTTTACATTTCTATTGAAATTCCTATTGAAATTTGGCCATATTTATAGATCTATTTAATTTTTACATTTTTATTGAAATTTGGCCATATTTATAGACACATTTCTATTTCATTTTTACATTTCTATTGAAATTTGGCCATATTGATAGACCTATTTCTATTCCATTTTTACATTTTTATTGAAATTTGGCCATATTTATAGACCTATTTCTATTCCATTTTTACATTTCTATTGAAATTTGGCCATATTTCTAGAGTTATTTCTATTTCATTTTTACATTTCTATTGAGGTTTGGCCATATTCATAGAGTTATTTCTATTTAATTTTTACATTTCTATTGAAATTTGGCCATATTTATAGACATATTTCTATTTCATTTTTACATTTCTATCGAAGTTTGGCCTTATTCATAGAGTTATTTCTATTGAAATTTTACATTTCTATTGAAGTTTGGCCATATTCATAGAGATATTTCTATTGAATTTTTACATTTCTATCAAAATTTGGGCATATTTATAGACCTATTTCTATTTCATTTTTACATTTCTATTGAAATTTGGCCATATTTATGGAGTTATTTCTATTCAAGTTTGGCCATATTCATAGAGTTATTTCTGTTCAATTTTTACATTTCTGTCGAGATTTGGCCATATTTATAGACCTATTCCTATTTAATTTTTACATTTCTATCGAAATTTGACCATATTTATTGACCTATTCCTATTTCATTTTTACATTTCTATGGAAATTTAGCCCTATTGATAGACATACCTGAAGCCAACACTAAAATTGTGTGGAAGGGAAGGAACTCCTCATGGGGCTGGAGCCAGGCGGTGAAATGGGGGTGAGGGAGGAAAAACCTCAATTTCCTCCCAGAAATTCCTGATTCCCCTCTTGGGGTGGTGTCCCCGGTGTCTCTCAGGGTGATGTCCCTGGTGTCTCTCAGGGTGATGTCCCCAGTGTCTCTCAGGGTGATGTCCCCAGTGTCTCTCAGGATGGTGTCCCCGGTGTCTCTCAGGGTGATGTCCCCGGTGTCTCTCAGGGATGGTGTCCCCGGTGTCTCTCAGGTGATGTCCCCAGTGTGTCTCAGGATGATGTCCCCGGTGTCTCTCAGGATGGTGTCCCCGGTGTCTCTCAGGATGGTGTCCCCGGTGTCTCTCAGGATGGTGTCCCCGGTGTCTCTCAGGGTGGTGTCCCCGGTGTCTCTCAGGTGGTGTCCCCGGTGTCTCTCAGGGTGGTGTCCCCGGTGTCTCTCAGGTGGTGTCCCAGGTGTCTCTCAGGTGATGTCCCCAGTGTCTCTCAGGTGATGTCCCCGGTGTCTCTCAGGATAGTGTCCCCGGTGTCTCTCAGGTGGTGTCCCCGGTGTCTCTCAGGATGGTGTCCCCGGTGTCTCTCAGGGTGATGTCCCCGGTGTCTCTCAGGATAGTGTCCCCGGTGTCTCTCAGGTGGTGTCCCCGGTGTCTCTCAGGATGGTGTCCCCGGTGTCTCTCAGGGTGATGTCCCTGGTGTCTCTCAGGGTGATGTCCCCGGTGTCTCTCAGGGTGATGTCCCCGGTGTCTCTCAGGTGATGTCCCTGGTGTCTCTCGGGGTGATGTCCCCAGTGTCTCTCAGGATGGTGTCCCCGGTGTCTCTCAGGGTGGTGTCCCCGGTGTCTCTCAGGATGGTGTCCCTGGTGTCTCTCAGGATGGTGTCCCCGGTGTCTCTCAGGATGGTGTCCCCGGTGTCTCTCAGGGTGGTGTTCCCGGTGTCTCTCAGGGTGATGTCCCCGGTGTCTCTCAGGATGGTGTCCCTGGTGTCTCTCAGGGTGGTGTCCCCGGTGTCTCTCAGGTGATGTCCCCGGTGTCTCTCAGGATGGTGTCCCCAGTGTCTCTCAGGTGATGTCCCCGGTGTCTCTCAGGATGATGTCCCCAGTGTCTCTCAGGGTGGTGTCCCCGGTGTCTCTCAGGATGGTGTCCCCGGTGTCTCTCAGGGTGATGTCCCCGGTGTCTCTCAGGATGATGTCCCCGGTGTCTCTCAGGATGGTGTCCCCGGTGTCTCTCAGGGTGATGTCCCCGGTGTCTCTCAGGATGATGTCCCCGGTGTCTCTCAGGTGATGTCCCCAGTGTCTCTCAGGGTGATGTCCCCGGTGTCTCTCAGGATGGTGTCCCCGGTGTCTCTCAGGGTGATGTCCCCAGTGTCTCTCAGGGTGATGTCCCCAGTGTCTCTCAGGATGGTGTCCCCGGTGTCTCTCAGGTGATGTCCCCAGTGTCTCTCAGGATGGTGTCCCCGGTGTCTCTCAGGATGGTGTCCCCGGTGTCTCTCAGGGTGATGTCCCCGGTGTCTCTCAGGGTGATGTCCCCGGTGTCACTCAGGGTGATGTCCCCGGTGTCTCTCAGGGTGGTGTCCCCGGTGTCTCTCAGGATGGTGTCCCCGGTGTCTCTCAGGGTGGTGTCCCCGGTGTCTCTCAGGATGATGTCCCCAGTGTCTCTCAGGGTGATGTCCCCGGTGTCTCTCAGGATGGTGTCCCCGGTGTCTCTCAGGGTGGTGTCCCCGGTGTCTCTCGGGATGGTGTCCCCAGTGTCTCTCAGGGTGATGTCCCCAGTGTCTCTCAGGGTGGTGTCCCCAGTGTCTCTCAGGATGGTGTCCCCAGTGTCTCTCAGGATGCTGTCCCCAGTGTCTCTCAGGGTGGTGTCCCCGGTGTCTCTCAGGATGGTGTCCCCGGTGTCTCTCAGGATGGTGTCCCCGGTGTCTCTCAGGGTGGTGTCCCCGGTGTCTCTCAGGTGATGTCCCCGGTGTCTCTCAGGATGGTGTCCCCGGTGTCTCTCAGGGTGGTGTCCCCAGTGTCTCTCAGGATGGTGTCCCTGGTGTCTCTCAGGATGCTGTCCCCGGTGTCTCTCAGGGTGGTGTCCCCGGTGTCTCTCAGGGTGGTGTCCCCAGTGTCTCTCAGGGTGATGTCCCCGGTGTCTCTCAGGGTGGTGTCCCCGGTGTCTCTCGGGATGATGTCCCCAGTGTCTCTCAGGGTGATGTCCCCGGTGTCTCTCAGGGTGATGTCCCCGGTGTCTCTCAGGGTGGTGTCCCTGGTGTCTCTCAGGATGGTGTCCCCGGTGTGTCTCAGGGTGGTGTCCCTGGTGTCTCTCAGGATGGTGTCCCCGGTGTCTCTCAGGGTGGTGTCCCTGGTGTCTCTCAGGGTGGTGTCCCCGGTGTCTCTCAGGGTGATGTCCCCAGTGTCTCTCAGGGTGATGTCCCCGGTGTCTCTCAGGATGATGTCCCCGGTGTCTCTCGGGGTGGTGTCCCCGGTGTCTCTCATGATGGTGTCCCCGGTGTCTCTCAGGTGATGTCCCCGGTGTCTCTCAGGATGGTGTCCCCGGTGTCTCTCGGGGTGGTGTCCCCGGTGTCTCTCAGGGTGATGTCCCCAGTGTCTCTCAGGATGGTGTCCCCGGTGTCTCTCAGGATGATGTCCCCAGTGTCTCTCAGGGTGATGTCCCCAGTGTCTCTCAGGGTGATGTCCCCAGTGTCTCTCAGGATGGTGTCCCCGGTGTCTCTCATGATGGTGTCCCCGGTGTCTCTCAGGTGATGTCCCCAGTGTCTCTCAGGGTGGTGTCCCCGGTGTCTCTCAGGGTGGTGTCCCCGGTGTCTCTCAGGATGGTGTCCCCAGTGTCTCTCAGGTGATGTCCCCGGTGTCTCTGGCTGATCCCAGAGATCCTGCCAGCCCTGAGTCCCCTCCTGATGAGATAAAGATGCTCCAGCTGCTGCCAGGCAATGTTTTCACCCCTGCCAAGGCCAACGCCACCAGCTGAGGTCTCCTCAAAGAGCAGAGTGTTATTTCTGCTCTTTCAAAACACCAGGTGTAAATGCAGGGGCAGTGTTGGGTTTTAGCTTCTTTTTGTGCCAGGGTCAGGATGAAATGTGTGAGAGGGTATTTCTTGTTGGGACTCAGATGTTTATCAGTTCTTATCTCTGTCACAGTCTCACAAACCCTGAGTTCTGCAGCACTTCACTCCAACCAACTAAAAATGGAGCCCTGTCTCTCTCTATAAGGATAAACTGTCCAATTAAGAAATGACACCTCAATTATTTTCACTTTCAACCCAATACCCAACCACCCGTGCCTGCAATGGGGACTTTTTTATCCAATTCCACAAAACCACCCAAACCCATGGAGAAGAAGGTGAAGAAGAAGGAGCAGCCTCCACCCCAAAACCTCCCTCTTGCTTTCTGTCTATTCCTGTATTCCAAACCCTGAAACTCTGAGTTTCCCACCCTGTGCTATCACACACTGCTATTCAAACTCCACACCTTTAATCTCAGTTTTATTCTTGAATTTTGGAAGCTTCTCCAGGCCCTCAGGTCAGTGCAGTGTTCTCCTGGGGGTCAGTGCCTGGCAGCACAGAAATTCTGGAATTCTCAGCACCCAGGATTCCAGCAGGGTAGCAGATCTTTTCCCAAAGCAGAGCCATGCTGTGCACAGAGCAACTTGGAAAAAGCCTTCACAATTTTCTTGCTGGATAATAGAGAAACTGAGCCTTGTCCTCTGCTGTGGCTTCATAAAATGTTTTAATTCTCTGTGGATGAGCTGTAGGGATTGTTTTTATTATTATTATTTTTTCCATTCCCTTCTTTGTTGGCATTCAGTAGCAGCTGATTTTCAGGGCTGGAATTGATCTCCTGCTGGCCTCAGCCACACAGTTGGGGATTTTACATTTTTTATCCTCCTGCCCGGGGATCTGAGCACCCACTTCTCTGTGGTTTCACAAGTGCTGCTGCTCAGATTCCCGTGGCACTTTTGGAAAATCCAGCCACGATTTCCCAACCTCCCTGGGAGCTCAGCAGAGTCAGGAATATCAGATAAACCCTGACTCTTGGGGGTACCCGCCTTTTTTTGGTTACAAACCCAGCGTAGATGATTTAAATATAAATTAATTTTGTTTCCCCGAAAGCTTTGAGCGGTTGCCACGGAGGGAATGGATCCAGCACCAGCGTTCTACACCCCATAAAACCTTTCAGTGCCTTGCAGGGTGTTCAAGCTCTACCAGAGAGGAGGAATTTGCTTTTCTCAACACTCAAGGATTTCATTTTTACATTTCCATTTAATATCCTATTGAAATTGCTGTTGAAATTTCTCTTTAAATTTGGCCTATTTATAGAGCTATTTCTATTTCATTTTTGCATTTGTATTTAATATTTTATTTAGCATTCTATTTACCTTTCTTTGGAAATGTCTGTTGAAATGTCTATTGAAATACAGCCTTTTTAATAGAGCTATTTCTATTTGATTTTTACATTTCCATTGAAATTTCTATTGAAATTTCTCTTTAAATTTAGCCTTATTTATAGAGCTATTTCTATTTCATTTTTACCTTTGTATTTAATATTTTATTTAGCATTCTATTTACCTTTCTTTGGAAATTTCTGTTGAAATGTCTATTGAAATACAGCCTTTTTAATAGAGCTATTTCTATTTGATTTTTACATTTCTATTGAAATTTCTCTTTAAATTTAGCCTTATTTATAGAGCTATTTCTATTTCATTTTTACATTTGTATTTAATATTCTATTTAGCATTCTATTTATCTTTCTTCGAAAATTTTTATTGAAATGTCTATTGAAATACAGCCTTTTTAATAGAGCTATTTCTATTTCATTTTTACATTTCTATTGAAATTTCTGTTGAAATTTCTATTGAAACTTAGCCTTATTTATAGAGCTATTTCTATTTCATTTTTACATTTCTATTGAAATTTCTATTGAAATTTCTTTTTAAATTTAACCTTATTTATAGAGCTATTTCTATTTCATTTTTACATTTGTATTTATAAAATATATAAATATTTTAAAATATTTAAAACATTGATATAAATAGAATATAAATATTATATTTAGCATTCTGTTTACGTTTCTTTGGAAATTTCTATTGAAATGTCTATTGAAGTACAGCCTTTTTAATAGACCTATTTCTACTTCATTTTTACATTTCTATTGAAATTTCTTTTGAAATTTGGCCATATTTATAGACCTATTTCTGTTTAATGTTTACATTTCTATTGAAATTTCTTTTGAAATATAGCTTTATTAATAGATCTATTTCTATTTCATTTTCACATTTAAATTGAAATTTCTATTGAAATTTGGCCTTATTTATAGACCTATTTCTATTCCATTTTTACATTTCTATTGAAATTTCTTTTGAGATTTTACCATATTTATAGACCTATTTCTATTTCATGTTTACATTTCTATTGAAATTTCTTTTAAAATTTAGCCCTATTTATAGATCTATTTCTATTTCGTGTTTACATTTCTATTGAAATTTCTTTTGAAATATAGCTTTATTAATAGATCTATTTCTATTTCATTTTTACATTTAAATTGAAATTTCTATTGAAAATTGGCCATATTTATAGACCTATTTCTATTCCATTTTTACATTTCTATTGAAATTTGGCCTTATTTATACAGCTATTTCTATTTCATGTTTACATTTCTCTTGAAATTTCTATTGAAATGTAGCTTTATTTATATATCTATTTCTATTTCATTTTCACATTTAAATTGAAATTTCTATTGAAATTTGGCCATATTTATAGACCTATTTCTATTCCATTTTTACATTTCTATTGAAATTTCTATTGAGATTTGACCATATTTATAGACCTATTTCTATTTCATGTTTACATTTCTATTGAAATTTCTTTTAAAATTTAGCCCTATTTATAGATCTATTTCTATTTCGTGTTTATATTTCTCTTGAAATTTCTATTGAAATGTAGCTTTATTTATATATCTATTTCTATTTCATTTTCACATTTAAATTGAAATTTCTATTGAAATTTGGCCTTATTTATAGACCTATTTCTATTCCATTTTTACATTTCTATTGAAATTTGGCCTTATTTATACAGCTATTTCTATTTCATTTTTACATTTCTATTGAAATTTCTATTGAGATTTGACCATATTTATAGACCTATTTCTATTTCATGTTTACATTTCTATTGAAATATCTTTTAAAATTTAGCCCTATTTATAGATCTATTTCTATTTCGTGTTTATATTTCTCTTGAAATTTCTATGAAATGTAGCTTTATTTATATATCTATTTCTATTTCATTTCACATTTAAATTGAAATTTCTATTGAAATTTGGCCTTATTTATAGACCTATTTCTATTCAATTTTTACATTTCTATTGAAATTTGGCCTTATTTATAGAGCTATTTCTATTTCATTTTTACATTTCTATTGAAATTTCTATTGAGATTTGACCATATTTATAGACCTATTTCTATTTCATGTTTACATTTCTATTGAAATATCTTTTAAAATTTAGCCCTATTTATAGATCTATTTCTATTTCGTGTTTATATTTCTCTTGAAATTTCTATTGAAATGTAGCTTTATTTATATATCTATTTCTATTTCATTTTCACATTTAAATTGAAATTTCTATTGAAATTTGGCCATATTTATAGACCTATTTCTATTTAATTTTTACATTTCTATTGAAATTTGGCCATATTTATAGACCTATTTCTATTCCATTTTTACATTTCTATTGAAATTTGGCCATATTGATAGACCTATTCCTATTCCATTTTTACATTTCTATTGAAATTTGGCCTTATTCATAGACCTATTTCTATTCAATTTTTACATTTCTATTGAAATTTGGCCTTATTTATAGACCTATTTCTATTCCATTTTTACATTTCTATTGAAATTTGGCCATATTTATAGACCTATTTCTATTTAATTTTTACATTTCTATTGAAATTTGGCCTTATTTATAGACCTATTCTTATTGAATTTTTTTTTCTTTTTGCTCACTAACATTTTCCCTTCTCCTGTTGCAGGGAAAAGCTTCACCCTGACCATCACAGTCTTCACCAACCCTCCCCAGGTGGCCACGTACCACAGAGCCATCAAGATCACAGTGGATGGACCTCGGGAACCCCGAAGTAAGTGAGCTCAGGGCAGAATTCCCAGTGGGATAAACTGATTTCCTGGAGGGGCTCATCCCCATCCACACCCAACCCAGCAGCACGGGGAGAAATGGGAATGTTTGAAACTTTCAAATGGTTTTTATCCTGCCTTCCTCAAGTGTTGTCCAGCTCAAGCAGTGACTTGCATTTCTGAAATGGCCCAACCCCAAGAGCTGACTGCAGGGATGCTGGGAAGAGGTGGGCAGCAGTACCTGGCACATCATTTCTTGCTTTGCAAATGTTCAGGGCGTTTTAAAGCGTTGCAAACCAATGTGGCATTGATCAAACCCTTCAAACAGGGATAAATCCATGGTTTGCTGCTTGCTGGAGTTCCCTGAGCCTCAGCTGTGGGGCAGCTTGGGTGAAACCATTGATCTGCACAGACAGCAAATCTATCTCTCTTTTCTTTCTTTCTTTCTTTTTCTTTTTCTTTTTCTTTTCTTTCTTTCTCTCTTTCTTTCTTTCTTTCTTTCTTTCTTTCTTTTTCTTTCTTTCTTTTTTTTTTTCTTTCTTTCTTTCTTCTTTCTTTCTTTCTTTCTTTCTTTCTTCTTTCTTTCTTTCTTTCTCTTCTTTCTTTCTTTCTCTTTCTTTCTTTTCTTTCTTTTCTTCTTTTCTGTTCTTTCTTCCTTTCCTCATTCCGTCTCCTTTCTACTTCCTCCTTTCCCTTCCTTTTCCTTCCTTCCTTTCCTTCCTTCCTTGCTTCCTTCCTTCCCTTCCTTACTTCCTTCCTTCCTTCTTTCCCTTCCTTCCTTCCTTCCCTTCCTTCTTCCTTATTCCTTCCTGTTCCTTCCTTCCTTCCTTCCTTCCTTCCACTTCCTTCCTTCCTTCCTTCCTTCCTTCTTCCTTCCTTCCTTCCTTCATTTTCCTTCCTTCCTTTACTTCATTGCCTTCTCCTTCCTTCCTTCTCCTTACTTCATTCCTTCCTTTCCTTTCCTGTCCTTCCTTCCTTCCTTCCTTCCTTCCTTCCTTCCTTCCTTCCTGCCTTCCTTCCTGCCTTCCTTCCTGCCTTCCTTCCTGCCTTCCTTCCTGCCTTCCTGCCTTCATTCCTGCCTGCCTTCATTCCTGCCTGCCTTCCTGCCTTCCTAAATCCCTCCCTCCCTCCCTTCTCTTTTCTCTCTCCTTCCCTCTCTCCTTCTCTCTTCCCTTTTTCAAAAGAATAAAGCACAAGGATGAGCTGAAGGATTTGATATTCCCAGGGAATGCCCAAGCCCTGCACACAGGGGTTGTTTTTGTTCAGGTGCTGAGGGCAGACAGCTCTGTCTGGGTGAAATGGAGTGAGGGTGGAGCAGATGTGCAAGGAGACATCACAGAATCAGGGAATGGTTTGGGCTGGAAGGGATCTTAAAGATCATTTTGTTCCACCCCAGACACTTCCCACTGTCCCAGGCTGCTCCCAGCCCCAGTGTCCAGCCTGGCCTTGGGCACTGCCAGGGATGCAGGGATGGAATTCCATCCCAGCCCTGCCCACCCTGCCAGGGAACAATTCCTCACTGCCCAGATCCCACCCATCCCTGCCCTCTGGCACTGGCAGCCATTCCCTGTGTGCTGTCCCTGCATCCCCTGGCAATTGTCTCTCTCCAGCTTTCCTGGGGCTCCTGCAGGCCCTGCAAGGCCACCCTGAGCTCAGCCCAAAGCTTCTCCTGTGCAGGTGAACAATGCCAGCTGTGCCAGCCTTTCCTCCCAGCCTTTCCTCCATCCCTCTGCTCATCACAGGCAATCTTTGGCCTCCATCACCACCCCAACAGGGCATTTGCATTTTGTTATCAAAATGTAAATTGAGGTTTGGGATGAGCTTCTTGCACCCCTCCCACACTCTTGGCAGAAGTTCTGGATGTTGCTTAAGTGGAATTGTCCCGGGAGAACAGAGCAGCAGGACTCCAACACCCTCCAGGGAATGAGGCTGCAGCTTGAGGCTGCTTAACCAGGAAAGAAATGTTTCATCCTTCAGCTAAAATACCTTAGAAAACTCAGTTTTTTTCCTGGAGCTTTCATTTACCTGAGTTGCATCATGATCCACATTTTTAGTGGAAAAAATCTGACTTTTTTTTGGATTTGAGGACAGGTCTTAAAACACATATTCTGACAGAGTAAAGCTTCTTATTTAGTTACTCTTATTTCTTTGGCTTGTTGTTTGGGTTTTTTTAATTTAAATTGTGGTTGAATTGTCCCTGAAAAATATCCTCAGTGAACCAGGCAGCTGCGCACATAAAAAAGATATTTGCGTATGCAAATTCTATATTTGCATATTCAATGACCTGGGCATGCTCACGGTTTGCAGACAATGAATAAACTTTAGTTCTTTGAATATGCATCTGCTTGAAACCAAATCCTCCTGCAGGCAAACCTTCTGTTGGAAATCAATTCTTCAGTTGGTAGAAGAGTTAATATTTAATGAGATTCTGCATTTTAAGGAGGAAGTGGAGATAGGATCCACACGGAAGCAGCACAGGGATCTGCCCGACCCAAATGCATGCAAAGGCTTCCCTGGGATTCATATCCCATGTTTTAGGCAAATGAACTGCAAAGTGAGGGATGTTTGAGGCATCTCAAAAGGAAAGGTTGGGCTCAGAATTCACAGCTTTGTTATTGCTGAGTCATTCATGACACAGCACAAAGGGAGTGTGGGATCGTGGAATGGTTTGGGGTGGAAGGGATTAAAGCTCATCCAGCTCCACCCCTGCCATGACAGGGACACCTCCCACTGTCCCCAGTGTCCAGCCTGGCCTTGGGCACTGCCAGGGATGCAGGGATGGAATTCCATCCCAGCCCTGCCCACCCTGCCAGAGAACAATTCCTCATTGCCCAGATCCCACCCAGCCCTGCCCTCTGGCACTGCAGCCATTCCCTGTGTCCTGGCACTGCCAAAGGTGCAGGGACTGAGGCACAATCCAGGTCTCCAAGGGATTTTCCCAAGTTCCCAGGACAATGCACCAGGCCAGGAATGGGATGGGCCAAACCCACAACAGCCCTGGCACGAGGTTTGCCTGGTGTGAGGATTGGGCAAAGGATGGGAAAAGTGCTCAGAGGGGAGAAGGAATCCCAGGTTCAAACAGAAAAGCAGCCAGAGAATCCCAGAATCCCAGAATGGTTTGGGTTGGGAGGGGTTTTAGGGATCACCCAGTGCCACCCCTGCCATGGCAGGGACACCTCCCACTGTCCCCAGTGTCCAACCTGGCCCTGGGCACTGCCAGGGATCCAGGGGCAGCCACAGCTGCTCTGGGATGCCTCTCCCAAGGCCTCACCACTCCCTGAGGAAAGAATTTCTTCCCAAAACCCCATCCAACCCTGCCATCTCTTTAAAACCATTCCCCATTTCCTGTCTCTCTCTCCCTGCATAAAAATCCTTCTCCTTTCCTTTTAGAACCTCTGAGCTCTGCCTGGAGCCTTCTCCTCCCCGGGCCCAACACTCCCAGCTCTCCCAGCTTTTCCAATAATTCTAGTTTGCTCCCTTCATTTTAAAGCCCTCCAATTGACTTCTCATCAAGATTTCCAAATCACAGCCACGACCACTCCGCTGTTTTTTCCCTAAATTCCTTTGATGGACACATGGATTGGCCTGGATCTGTGGTGAGCCCTGTCATGGACTGAAGGGATTTAGAAGGATTTCAGCCTTCTTGGATTGGGATGGGAACCAAAACAAAACCTGCTGGATTTGAGTTGTTTCCTTTCAGGAATGGATATTTGGGAACGTTCCCCCAGCTCCTTGACTCACTCAGTCACCTGGGCTGAAAGAATTCCAAACAGGCTGAGATGTTTTCTCCTGGTTCACCAGAGATTTGGGAAGCAATGGGAACAAACTGAGATCCTGTTGTCTTTGAGAGATCTAGACAAACCTGCTGAGCCCCAAAACTAACTCCAACAACCATTTGTGATTAATTTCCTTCATGGTTTTGATGGTTTTCAGACAGCCTGGGTTCCAATAACTGCAAGGGGCCAGGGGAAGTTCAGATTAAGGATTAGAACCAATTTTTCCCTGGCAGAGTGGTCAGGCCTTGGGCTGAGCTGCCCAGGGA
>CM019902.1:115454709-115499595 GCA_009764595.1 Geothlypis trichas | reverse complement strand
GAAGCTTTGGGCTGAGCTCAGGGTGGCCTTGCAGGGCCTGAAGGAGCCCCAGGAAAGCTGGAGAGAGACAATTGCCAGGGGATGCAGGGACAGCACACAGGGAATGGCTGCACACTGAAAAATTACAGGTTTAGATCAGATATTGGGAACAATTTCCTCTCTGGCAGGGTGGGCAGGGCTGGGATGGAATTCCATCCCTGCATCCCTGGCAGTGCCCAGGGCCAGGTTGGACACTGGGGCTTGGAGCAGCCTGGGACAGTGGAAAATTGAAATGTGTCACCTCAGTCCTTCCAGCTGATTCTAGATGTGTCCCAGTGCTGTCCTGGCTCTTGAGGACCTTCCCTGTCCCCTCCCAGCCCTGGAGCTCCATGGGGATTGTGCTCCAGAGGCTGCTTTGGGAAGTGCTGGACCCTGTAATTCCCACATGGCCATGCCCAAGTCCCCTGTGCCCTACTGATGCTGAAAATTCAGCATTTCCCTCCTTGGAGCTGTGTGAGATGGGACCTCACCTTCCTGGAGCTCCCAGTGGCACCAAGAGAAACCTCATTACCCCAGTTCCAGTTCTGCTGGGGTTCATTTCCCGTTCCTGCCCATAAAACCATTGCAAAAGAACCCAAAACCAGGATTTGATTTGGTTTGTTATTTTTCAGCCCTGTAGCACTTGTGTGGTTGCAATGCCTGGTGACGATCTGGGATGGCATTTTTGAGGAGTTATCCCAGTGCAGGTTTAGCACAGGGGCTGTTTCCTCCTTTTACAAACCACAGGAAGGGTAAGAAGGCCCTGAAATTTTTGGTGACTCTGGTTCTTCAGCCCTGGTCACCTCTCAGGCTGCCCACAATAACACTGCCAAGCTTTAGATGTGATTTCACTTTCATTTCAAACAGTCTCAGATCAGGACCTTCACCAGCAGATCACGGGTTGCAAAAACCAGGGAAAAAAAATTAAAAATAAACCAAAACCAACCGACCTCATGTACCAAGTGAGCTTTTCTGATCTTTTTCCCCCCCCTCCCACACTAGGACATCGTCAGAAAATAGATGAGCAGACAAAGCCCGGCAGCTTGTCCTTTTCTGAGCGCCTGAGCGAGCTGGAGCAGTTGCGTCGCACGGCCATGAGGGTCAGCCCACACCACCCAGCCCCCACACCCAACCCTCGAGCCTCCTTGAACCACAGCACAGCCTTTAACCCTCAGCCTCAGAGTCAGATTCAGGGTAAGTACCCAAAATCCTCCCCCCGCTCGCCCACCTCCATCCCCGCAGCCTGTGGGGGCTCACGGTGCTTCCATCTCTTTGGGGCTCTCCTTGGAGATCTTTGACATGTGAGAGTCTTTAAGGAGTGAAAAGAGAAGATTTTTTCATGGATGTTTGGATTTTGGGAAGCTTGGATGGTTGAATTTGGGAATTTGGGAAGCCTGGCAGGTTTTAAGAGGTCCATTCTATTTCTCCCCACCTCACTCACCTCCATCCCCGCAGCCTGTGGGGGCTCACTGGTGGCTTCCATCTCTTTGGGGCTCTCCTTGGAGATCTTTGACACGTGAGAGTCTTTAAGGAGTGAAAAGAGGAGATTTTTCATGGATGTTTGGATTTGGGAAGCCTGGATGGTTGAATTTGGGAATTTGGGAAGCCTGGCAGGTTTTAAGAGGTCTATTCTATTTCTCCCCACCCTCACTCACCTCCATCCCTGCAGCCTGTGGGGGCTCACGGTGGTTCCATCTCTTTGGGGCTCTGCTTGGAGATCTTTGACACATGAGAGTCTTTAAGGAGTAAAATGAGGAGATTTTTCATGGATGTTTGGATTTTGGGAAGCCTGGCAGGTTTTAAGGAGTCCATTCTAGTCCTCCACCCCATGGCCTATGGGGGCTCACAGCCCTGCTGTGCTTCCACTTCTTCTCTGCTGTCCTTGGAGATCTTTGACATGTGAGAGTCTTTAAGGAGTGAAAAGAGGAGATTTTTCATGGATGTTTGGATTTGGGAAGCTTGGATGGTTGAATTTGGGAATTTGGGAAGCCTGGCAGGTTTTAAGAGGCCCATTCTATTCCTCCCCACCCTCACCCACCTCCATCCCTGCAGCCTGTGGGGGCTCATGGCCCCGCTCTGATTCCATCTCTTTGGGGCTCTCCTTGGAGATCTTTGAAATGTGAGAGTCTTTAAGGAGTGAAAAGAGGAGATTTTTCATGGATGTTTGGATTTTTGGAAGCTTGGATGGTTGAATTTGGGAATTTGGGAAGCCTGGCAGGTTTTAAGAGGTCCATTCTATTTCTCCCCACCCTCACTCACCTCCATCCCCGCAGCCTGTGGGGGCTCACTGTGGTTCCATCTCTTTGGGGCTCTCCTTGGAGATCTTTGACACGTGAGAGTCTTTAAGGAGTGAAAAGAGGAGATTTTTCATGGATGTTGGGATTTTGGGAAGCTTGGATGGTTGAATTTGGGAATTTGGGAAGCCTGGCAGGTTTTAAGATGTCCATTTAAGTCCTCCCCCTGCTCACCCACCTCCATCCCTGCAATCTGTGGGGCCTCATGGCCCCGCTCTGGTTCCATCTCTTTGGGGCTCTCCTTGGAGATCTTGGACACATGAGAGTCTTTAAGGAGTGGAAAGAGGAGATTTTCCATGGATGTTTGGATTTTGGGAAGCCTGGCAGCTTTTAAGGAGTCTGTTCTAGTCCTCCACCCCGTGGCCTATTGCAGGGGGATTGCAGCCCTGCTTTGCTTCCACTTCTTCTCTACTGTCCTTGGAGATGTTTGACATGTGAGAGCCTTTGAGGAGTGAAAAGAGGAGCTTTTTCATGGATGTTTGGATTTAGGAAGCCTGGATGGTTGAATTTAGGATTTTGGGGATGTTTTAAGATGTCCATTTAAGTCCTCCCCCTGCTCACCCACCTCCATCCCTGCAATCTGTGGGGCCTCATGGCCCCGCTCTGGTTCCATCTCTTTGGGGCTCTCCTTGGAGATCTTGGACACATGAGAGTCTTTAAGGAGTGAAAAGAGGAGCTTCCCAATGGATGTTTGGATTTTGGGAAGCCTGGCAGATTTTAAGGAATCCATTCTAGTCTTCCACCCTGTGGCCTATGGGGGCTCACAGCCCTGCTCTGCTTCCACTTCTTCTTGGCTTTCCTTGGATGTTCTTGGCATGTGAGAGCCTTTGAGGAGTGAAAAGAAGGGCTTCCAAATGGGCGCTTGGATTTTGGGAAGCCTGGATGGTTGAATTTGGGGATGTTTTAAGAGGTCCATTCTATTACTCCCCCTGCTCACCCACCTCCATCCCTGCAGCCTGTGGGCGCTCACGGCCCTGCTGGGCTTCCATCTTGCTGGGACTCTCCTTGGAGATCTTTGGGTCTTTGACACATGAGAGTCTTTAAGGAGTGAAAACAGGAGCTTTTCCATGGATGTTTGGATTTTGGGAAACCTGGATGTATTAATTTGGGAATTAGGGGATGTTTTAGGAGGTCCATTCTAGTCGTCTGCCCGCTTGCCCACCTCCATCCCTGCAGCCTGTGGGGGCTCATGGCCCTGATGAGCTTCCATCACTTTGGGGCCCTCCTTGGAGATCTTTGACAGAAGAGTCTTTAAGGAGGGAAAAGAGGAGCTTTTTCATGGATGTTTGGATTAGGGGAAGCCTGGATGGTTGAATTTGGGGATGTTTTAAGAGGTCCCTTCTAATCCTCCCTCCACTCCCCCACCCTGCGGCCTACATGGGCTCATGGCCCCACTGTGCTTCCATCTCTTTGGGGCTGTCCTTGGAGATCTTTGACATGTGAGAGTCTTTAAGGAGTGAAAAGAGGAGCTTCCCAAAGGATGTTTGGATTTTGGGAAATCTGACAGTTTTAACGAGTCCATTCTAGTCCTCCACCCGTGGTCTATGGGGACTCACTGCCTTGTTCTGATTCCACTTCTTCCTGGCTTTCCTTGGATATCCTTGAAATGGGAGAGCTTTTGAGGAATGAAAAGAGAGGATTCCAAATGGATGCTTGGATTTTGGGAAGCCTGGATATTTGAATTTGGGAATCTGGGAATCCTGGCAGGTTTTAAGATGTCCTTTCTATTCCTCCCCACCCTCACCCACCTCCATCCCTGCAGCCTCTGTGGGCTCATGGCCCTGCTGAGCTTCCATCTTTGGGGTTCTCCTTGGAAATCTTTGATACAAGAGTCTTTAAGGAGTGAAAAGAGGAGCTTTTTCATGGATGTTTAAATTTTGGGAAGCCTGGATGGTTGAATTTGGGGATGTTTTAAGAGGTCCATTCTAATCCTCCCTCCACTCCACTGCCCTGCGGCCTACATGGGCTCATGGCCCCACTGTGCTTCCATCTCTTTGGGGCTTTCCTTGGAAATCTTTGACACGTCAGAGTCTTTAGGAGTGAAAAGAGGAGCTTCCCAATGGATGTTTGGGTTTTGGGAAGCCTGGCAGATTTTAAGGGGCCCACCCTGTGTCTTCCAAGTGTCAGCCCAGCTGATGGGTTTTGTTTGCCTCCACCTGCAGAACCAATGTTTGTCTTGCCAAGCCAGGCCTTGTTCCAGGTGTATTTCCCAATGGACATTTGTCCATGAGGGTGCTGGAGAGAGAGGGAAATGCTGTCAAAACCTTGCTTTGACCTTTCCCAGGAAGGCAGCAGCAAAGAGAGCTTTGCAAAATGCTCCATACCCCCAAAATTACCTCTGAGTGCTGAGGCTTTCCTAGGACAGGCTGCCTTGGAGGTGTTTCTGTGCCTGGTGCTTTTCCAAGGGGTTTTGCTGGAATGGAAACCTGCAAAAGCATCACTCAGGAGTCTGATTTCCTCCCAGGCTCGGATGAAATCGAGTCATCCAGCTTGGAATATTGCCTGGCATCCCCTGGAGCTGAGCCTGTCCCTGCTAAAATTCCTGCTGAAATTTGGGCAGTGGGTCAGGTCACTGAGCTGATCAAAATGCAGATTCATGGGGAGATGGACCCAAAAAAGTGGGACAGTGTTTGTTTTAGCAGGTGCTGTTCCTAACAGAGTTTTCTTCTCTTTTTCCAGCCAGAGGGAAATGGGCTCAGTCAAGGCTCTCTGCTGGGGTTTTGGAGAGGAATGGTTACAGGGAATCAGGATAAATTCTTATTTTGGGATTTATTTCTGAGAGCAGGGTGCTCCTTCCTGCAGGCAGGAAAGGTTATCACTCACCTCAGGCAGCTCTTGGAACTTTCCTTTGTTCCCAGGCCATGGAAGGCCTGTGGCTTAGTGGAATTATTGCAGATCTGCTGGGTTTGGGGTATTTTTGACAATCACAGAAAGAGGGAATGGTTTGGGTTGGAAAGGACCTTAAAGATCCTTTTGTTTCAAATCAAACCATGGGCAGGGACACCTTCCACTATCCCAGGCTGCTCTAAGCCCAGTCCAAGCTGGCCTTGGATGCTTCCAGGGATGGGGAAGCCACAAAATTCTGTGGGCAAACTGTGCCTTCCTCACAGGGAAAATTTTCTCCCCAAAATCCCAATCTAACCCTACTAAACCCTACTGATTGTACTACTAAAAATCAACAAATTATGTGCTCTACAAAGCAAAAAGAGACTGGAAGCACCACTGGAAGCCCTGGAAGCACTTCCCCTGGCTGAAGCAATTCCAGGTCAGCTCAGGTGCAGGATCCAGCCCCTCACATCCCCCTCACTTCTCTCCCTGATTTGCAGAGCAATCCACACTGGGTTTCTCCAGCTCCCAGCTCTGTTCCTATTTAAAAACCCAAATTTTATTGTGGCTGCTCAGCTCAGACGTGGGTGGAGGTGGCAGCCTTGCACATTCTTCAGCTTCTTGGGAACACTTTCTGCCTGGCAGAGTATCAGGTTTAACACCCAGGATCCCTTTTCCCTGCTTCCCTGTGGAATTCCCGATGGGTTTTTCA
The DNA here is from genome assembly GCA_009764595.1 of Geothlypis trichas. Taxonomy (NCBI): domain Eukaryota; kingdom Metazoa; phylum Chordata; class Aves; order Passeriformes; family Parulidae; genus Geothlypis; species Geothlypis trichas. The sequence continues at coordinate 115,493,745 of CM019902.1, read as the reverse complement.
TGCAGGGCCTGGATCCAGCTGCTCCCTCTGGGAATAGCTGTAGGAGGTGGTTGGGCTTTGCTGTTTCAAACAGGATTTAATGTTTCACCTGTGGATATAGCTCAGCCATGGATGTTTCCTCATGGATATTCTCTTCTCCTGCTTCCATTTTCCCTCCCAAATGGGTGTTGTCCATTGAGGATGGAATTGTTGAGGTTTGCAGTGGATATCAGGAAAATAAACCCCAAATTGAGGCCTCTCTCATTTGTTGCCATCACCTTTTAACATTCAGGGCTCATCTTTTCAGGGTGATGTTATCAGAGCAGGGAGAACAGGGATGGGGTGAAACAAACCTCCAGGACCATCATTTTTCCCTTGGTGATCAAAGTGTGGTTGGATTAGGGTTTGTCTCCTGTGTGAGCTGGGATATTTCATTTCTTTTTATTATTATTTTTGGTTATTCACTTTCAGACCAGAGGCCTCTAAAACAAGGGAGGGGAAGGGAAAGCTGGGATTGTTCACCTGCACAGGAGAAGCTTTGGGTTGAGCTCAGGGTGGCCTGAAGGAGCCCCAGGAAAGCTGGAGAGAGACAATTGCCAGGGGATGCAGGGACAGCACACAGGGAATGGCTTCATACTGAAAAATTACAGGTTTACATCAGATAATTAGGAAAGATTTCCTCCCTGTGAGGATGGGGAGACCCTGGCACAGGGTGTCCAGAGCAGCTGTGGCTGCCCCTGGATCCCTGGCAGTGCCCAAGGCCAGGCTGGACACTGGGGACAGTGGGAGGTGTCCCTGCCATGGCAGGGCTGGCACTGGGTAAATTTCAGGATATTCCTGTGCTGGGAGGAAAGGCTGGCACAGCTGGCATTGTTCACCTGCACAGGAGAAGCTTTGGGCTGAGCTCAGGGTGGCCTTGCAGGGCCTGAAGGAGCCCCAGGAAAGCTGGAGAGAGACAATTGCCAGGGGATGCAGGGACAGCACCCAGGGAATGGCTGCACACTGAAAAATTACAGGTTTAGATGGGATATTAGGAAAAAAATCCTTCCCTGGCAGGGTGGGCAGGGCTGGAATGGAATTCCATCCCTGGATCCCTGGCAGTGCCCAAGGCCAGGCTGGACACTGGGACAGTGGGAGGTGTCCCTGCCATGGCAGGGGTGGAACAAAATGAACTTTAAGATCCCATCCAACCCAAACCAGTCTGGGGTTCTGTGATTCCATGAAAACCAAAACAATTCTGAACATCCCATTTCAAACCTTCCTGCCCATTTTGCACCCTGGAGCATTTCTGGTGAAACTTTCTCACCAAAGAGAGCTCCAGGTGCTTCCTATAAGACCAAACCCCCATCCATTGCTGAATTCCAAGCAGAATCCCAAAATTTTCCTTCAACTCCCACCAGCAGGAACCACAAGCTGCTCCTCCACTCATCCAAACCCACTTATCTTTAAAAAAAACCCAAAATTAAAATAGACAGAGCAGTTCTTGGATTGCAAGGGGCAGGTTGCCATGCCACTAAACCACTGTTTATTTGTTGAGGTTTGCAGCTAGAAAAGGATTGAGGGTAATTTTAACTTCCTATTTTAGCAAGCCTCTAACAGGAGAATAAAACCTTTTGTTCAGAGACAAATAAAATAAACAGAAAAAAAAATAAAACATATCAAGAATAATAAAAAGAATAATATAAAGAATATAAAAATAAAAAAAAACCTTTTGTTCAGATGCAAATAAAATAAATAGAAAAAATAATAATAAAAGGATATATAAAGAATAACAAAATTAATAGCATAAAGAATATAAAAATAAAAAAATAAAACCTTTTGTTCAGCTGCAAATAAAATAAATAGAAAAAAGAAAAATAAAAAGAATGTATCAAGAATAATAAAAAGAATAATATAAAGAATAGAAAAATAAAAAAATAAAACCTTTTGTTCAGCTGCAAATAAAATAAATAGAAAAATTAAAAATAAAAAGAATATATAAAGAATAACAAAATTAATAGCATAAAGAATAGAAAAATAAAAAAATAAAACCTTTTGTTCAGATGCAAATAAAATAAATAATAAAAAGAATATATCAAGAATAATAAAAATAATAACATAATGAATACATAAATAAAAAGAATAAAACCTTTTGTTCGGATAGAAATAAAATATATATAATAAAGAATAATAAAAAGAATAATATAAAGAATAGAAAAATAAAAAAATAAAACCTTTTGTTCAGATGCAAATAAAATAAATAGAAAAAAGAATAATAAAAAGAATATATCAAGAATAATAAAAAGAATAATATAAAGAATAGAAGAATAAAAAGAATAAAACCTTTTGTTCAGCTGCAAATAAAATAAATAGAAAAATTAATAATAAAAAGAATAACAAAATTAATAGCAGAAAGAATAGAAAAATAAAAAAAAAGCCTTTTGCTCAGATGCAAATAAAATAAATAGAAAAAATAATAAAAAGAATATATCAAGAATAATAAAAATATAAAGAATAGAAAAATAAAAAGGATACAACCATTTGTGTCACGGCTACAAATCCACGTTAAGAGCTGAATTCAGAGCCCGTAAATCGCTTTAATTGAATTTTTATGCTTCTTTCATATCACAAGGAGGGAGCCACGTCCACCTGTTCCCTTGGAAGTTTAACCATGGCCAATTCCCAGAGCCAAAGGGAGCAGAGGGCAGGAAAAGCCCCCAGCACATGGTTGGAGTTGAGATCCTTTGATGGCAGGACCGAGTGTAAAATGTCAAAGGATTTGACCTCCCCGCACAGAAAAAGGAGATCCTGACCTCAGCTCACCCCGTCCTTTGTGCAGGGGGAAAATAAAAACCAGGCAGAGCCATGGGAGCTGTGCTGAGAGCTTTAGAGCCTTGAAAAGCATTTATATTTATATTTATATTTATTTATTTATATTTATTTTTATTTTTATTTTTATTTATTTATATTTATTTTTATTTTTATTTTTTTATATTTATTTTTATTTTTATATATTTATATTTATATTTATATTTATAGAGAATTTTTCCAAAAGTAAATTATAAAACTAATATTATTCGTGTGTAGTTTAATTAGAAGTGTGTATTATATAGATATACTTATCTATATAATTTATATAGATATTTATCTATATAATATATATTTATATATATATTTATATTTATATTTATTAGAGAATTTTTCCCAAAGTAAATTATAAAACTAATATTATTAGTGTGTAGTTTAATTAGAAGTGTGTATTATATAGATATATTTATCTATATAATTTATATATATATTTATCTATATAATATATATTTTAGATGTATATTTATATATATAATATTATGTATATATATATTATATATAATATTATAATATAATATATATTATAATATATATTATATGTATATTATAATAATATATAATATATATTATAATATATATTATAATATATGTATATTATAATAATATATAATATATATTATATATTTTTTATATATAATATTATATATAATATATATAATATATATATTATATATATTATATATATTATATATATTTATATATATATTTAATATATATTTATATTTAATTTTTACTCTATTCTATATTTCTATTTTTATCTATTCTATATTTCTGTTTCTATCATTTATCTTATATATTTATTCGTAATAAATATAAATATATCATATGTGTATGAAATATGTATTAAGGTTGAGTTTCTCCCAACACCAGCCTGGAGCAGACACTAAATCCACAATTCTTAATTTCACAGTGGTTCAAGTTAACCAGAGTGGGTAATTTCAAAAAATTATGAATATAAGGTTCCTTTTTAGCAGAATTTTCTGCGGGGCCAACAGAAATATTTGGAAATTCAGGCCCAGAAGATTCTTGTGGAGGCATTGATGTGGAGTTAATAAATGGGATAAATAAGTGGGATTAGGAATATCATCCAAAAATGTGCAATTAAATAACTTTTTTTTTTTCTTTTTTTTTTAATTAACCCAAAAAATGCTCACAAAATCACAGAACCAAAAAATTGGTTTGGGTTGGAAAAGAACCTTAAAACCAACCAGGGACACCTCCACTGGTCCAGGTTGCTCCATCCAACCTGGCCTTGAATATTCTTCATTTATTTTCCAACTGTTTAGATGTTTTCACATGGAGATTTATTAATTATTTATTGAAAAAATAAAATAATCAAGCTGTTTTCTCTAGGGAAAACAAATAACCACTTGAAGCTACACCTCTGGTTCTTTTTTAAGGCTTTGATAACCTTTAAAATACCTGAGTTTGCTTTTTTTCAAGCAAATTTTGTAACCTTAGATGTTCCATTTCCCACTTTTATGACCAAATGTAAAATCCCTGGAAACGAGAGGCTGGAATCAAATCGCTGACAGCTCTTGAAGGGAAGAATTAGCCCTGAAAACAAAGCAGGGGAGATCATTTCAAGCTCAGCTCTTTGAATTCACACCAAACACGAGGACTGAGGGATTATTTTGTTACGAGCCAGGCTTTTGTCTTCCTCCAGGTGCACCACACTTTGTTTAAGGGACATTTCAAGGTCCTCACTATCAGAATCCTGGACACAAAACACAGCCTGGCTTTATCAGGGTTCCCAGGAAAGTGAAAAGCAGGAGGAGAGTCAAGGGCAGTGCTGAAACCAGGAATTCCAGCCAGGGAATTACAGAGCTTTGTTCCTTCTCTGCCTGGATCAGCCCCCAAGTTTTAATATTTTCATTTTTTATTTCGTTTCATAAGTTGTGTGGTAATAGAACCAGAAGAATTTGCAGTGTTTCAGAAGGGAATTGATGGAGTTGTCACTCTGCCCCCACATTTTGCTGCTGGAAAATGCAATTTTCAGGTGATTTGGGGCATTGGGGTTGGGATGCTCTCGGCTCCCAGGATCAGGGAATTCCCAGCTCTGCCATAGGTTAAAAAGTGATTAATTCCATAGTGATTAATTCCATAGTGATTAATTCCATTCCCTTTGGACACTCTGGTGTTTCACCCAGCACGTGGTGCTTTCCCAGCACATCATCCCCTTCCCATGGATTACAAACCTCTCCATCCCAAAATAAACTCCCTGGAATGTCCAGCCAGTGCTGCCTGAGCTCAGCACTTCTCCTCTCAGCTCTGCTCCTCTGGGCTGGATCCAGCACTTCTGGATCTTCTCTCCATCCCCAGAAGTTTTCCCCACCACGATTTCTCCATCCTGATCAGGGAAAATCCCCTTTATTGGATCCCCCTCCATCTCCTGGAGTGGGAATTTCCACTGGGATCCTGCTCTGGGTGAGGAGGAGGAAATCATCTTCATCCTTCCCACTCCCTTCTGTGCCAGCAGCCACCAAAAAGTGAAAAGGAGCTGAAAAAAAGGAGCTGAAGCCACCCCATGGTGCAGATCCTGAGCTCCAGTGCCACAGCCACAGGAAATTTGTGGAAGTGGGAATGCTTTCCCAAAATATTTTTCCAAGCAGATCTGTGGAGCTGGCAGAGCTCCAAGTGGCTCTATCAAAAAAATGGAATATTATATTATAATATGATATATATCTATTCCATTCCATTCCATTCAGAGAAAAATATCTTTTTCCCAAGAGTGCAGGAAGGGATTTGCAATTATTGCTCAGTGGATGATATTGATATAGAATTCCATCAGAAATTTCCAGAGTTTTCCTTCTTAAGGAGCACTTTGGCAGTGCCATCAGCTGCAGATCCATCCTGGTGTCCATTTGTGGTGTCACAAACCAGTTTACATCCAAGCACCAGCTGGGTTAGCACACAGAGAACAATTCCTCTGGAATTCTGGCCCACAGAAATCCACTCTGAGGAAAAATCCCTGCTTTTTCACACCTCCCTACTACAAATCTAGATACAAACCTCCTGGTTTGTGGAATTATAGAATGGTTTGGGTTGGAAGGGCTTAAAAATCATCTCTGTGGTTGCCCCTGGATCCCTGGCAATGCCCAAGGCCAGGTTGGACACTGGGGCTGGAGCAGCCTGGGACAGTGGGAGGTGTCCCTGCCATGGCAGGGGTGGGATGGGATGAGCTTTAAGTTCCCTTCCAACCCAAACCATTCCATGATTCCAGGATTCCATAACTCCATGATTCCATGAGTCTTCTTTCCTCTGTTGTATCTCAGTCTCCAGATGAAACCCTTCCCTGCAAACTCCCAGTTCCCACATGGACCTCCAGGTCCTCAGCACTTCCCTGGGTAAATCCCACCTGTGCTGGAGACTCCGTTGCCTTTCCAGCACTGGGATCTCTTCAGCTCCTCCAGGATCCCTTCCCTTCAGCCATGGATTTGTCCCTCCTTCATTCCCAGAATTCCCAAAATCCCTGAGTTGGGAGAGACCTTCGAGACCATCGAGTCCAGCCCAGCCCCAGCACCCCAACTCAGCCCTGGCCCCCAGTGCCACATCCAGGCTTTGTTAAACACACCCAGGGATGGGGACTGCACCACCTCCCCGGGCAGCCATTCCAGAACTTTCTCCCCCTTGCTTGAAAAACCTTTTCCCTGCTCTCCAGCCTGGATTTCCCTCGGTGCAGCTGCAGGCTGTGTGCTCTGGTTGTGTCAGTGCTGCTGGAGACAGAGCCCAGCCCCAGCTGAGCACAGGCACCTTTCAGGAGCTGTGAGAGTGATGGGGGCAGCCCTGAGTCTCCTTTTCTCCAGGCTGAGCACCCCCAGCTCCCTCAGGGCTCCTCACAGGGTTTGTGTTCCCAGCCCCTCTCCAGCCTCGTTGTTCCCTCAGAACACACTCAACTATCTCAACACCCTCCTAAATTTGAGGCCATTTCCTCTCCTCCTTTCCCTTGGGACTGGGCAGCAGAGCCCAACCCTCCTTCACTGCCCCTTGTTTCAGGGAATTGTGCAGAGCAATTCACAGAATTCCCAAAATCACAGAATTCTCAGAATTCCCAGAATGACCAGGTTGGAAGAGCCCTCCAAGACCATCGAGTCCAGCCCAGCCCCAGCACCCCAACTCAGCCCTGGCCCCCAGTGCCACATCCAGGCTTTGTTAAACACACCCAGGGATGGGGACTGCACCACGTCCCCGGGCAGCCATTCCAGAACTTTCTCATCCGTTCTGGAAAACTTTTTCCTACTATCCAACCTGGATTTCCCTTGGTGCAGCTCCCACACGGGGCAGAACGAGGTGAGGATCCAATTCCTCAACACCTGCCCGTGTTCCCTGCACCATTCCCAGCTCCAGGCCCTCAGCCTTGCTCAAGAGCCTCAGATCCAGCTTGGAAAATAAAAAAAAAAATAAGTCCTGAAATTGTTTGGCTTTTCCATCAACTAATGGAAAGAGTTATGTCATGGTGGTTAGTCCACAAGATTTCCAAGTGTCGATATATTTGAGATAAAAATCTTCATATTCCAAATGCCTGGCACTTCCTGGGATTGAAAAAGCAACAAGTATGTTCTCAGTCCCCAAGCAGCACCTGCACTTCCAGCAATTTTTTCTTCTGCTTTTTTCCCATGTTTTTCCCACCACACTGAGCATCCTCAAGGATAACTCCAAATAACAAAAAGGAAATCTTGGGTCTCAGGCAGAGAAGTTGAGAGATCTGTATTTTGTTCTATGTTTTGACACTAATTCCATTATTCTTTAGGCAAATAACTGAGAGTTTGATTTTTTACAGAACATTTAGGAAAGCTCAGAAAGCAGAAAGGTGTTTCAGGAGGGTTTTTAAAGATGTCCAAGCACCTAAACCATGGAGAAACCAGTCCCAGCTATGGAGCTGCCTTTGGAAAACCCTGTCTCTGATCCTTCAGGCAGCTCAAAAATTGGGCAGCTCATGCCCAGGCACAGTTTTATTTTCATTAATCAGTCCATGTCTTTTACCACGGGAGAGCTGATGGATCCTGAGAGCAGAGCTGGCAGGCAGGGACAAGTATTCCCAGTTCAGTTTTGGACTTGCACAGCGATTCCTTCTGGTTTGTTTGGTTTGATCCCCTTCCACTCCCTGAGCCCTTCTCCGTTATGTCCTTGGCAAAGTGGAGCTGATCTCTGACCCAGGGCAGGAATTTCCTGCCAGGATTCTCCCAGAGAATTTCCTGGGCTCACTCCTTGCTCCTTTATCTTCTCACCTGTGCAAGGTGGAGCCTCTCCCTGCTCTCCTCTTGGTTTTTGGGGCAGCATCTTTCAGCTCTACCTCAGGGGACATTTCTGTCTCCTGGGGCTGTTCCTTGTCCATGGAAACACCTCAGCCTGGCTCCCTGCTCTTTCCCAGGGTTAATCTCATCTCATCTCATCCTGGAGGTGTTTAAAGTAAATATCTCTGCCTGCCCCAAGGGCCGGTTTAAACTGGATATTGGGAAGGAATTGTTCCCCATGAGGGTGGGGAGGCCCTGGAATAGAATTCCCAGAGAAGCTGTGGATCCCTGGAAGTGTCCAAGGCCAGGTTGGAGCAATGTGGGATAGTGGAAGTTGTTGGAACAAAATTATCTTTAAGGTCCTTTCCAAGCCAAACCACTCCATGATTCTGAAGTTTGGATGGCAAACATTCAACATTTGAGGTTTTTTCATGTTTGGGGTTGTTCCCCACTGGCCCTCAAAGCATTTTCTTGGCCTTTGAATGTCCCAGTCATGAGGAAGATTAAAAGCACTGATTGCAAAACCCTGGTAAATCAAATCTGAGTGCTTTACAGACAAACCCAGTTTCTTTCCACAGCATTCTGCTCTTTAATCCCCTCTTGGCAGAACACGCCAAGGTTTGGATAGCAGAGCTCAAATTACCTTCCGTGGTAAATAAAACAAACAAGAAATAAATAAATAAGGGCTCCTTACCCTAAAAACAAACACCCACTGAAAGCAGCTTCTCCTTCACCTGGTGCTGCCCAGGTGCCAGAAGATGCCACTTGGATTTTGTAATTCAAGGTGTTCTTGGCCCTCAAATTCTGAATTGAACATCTCCAAACTTGAGCTGTTGTTGGGGGCCGGGCTCTGCTCGCAGGGAACAGGGGCAGAGAGGAAACAGCCTCAAGCTGTGCCAGGGGAGGGTGAGATGGATAATCAGGAAAAATTCCTTCTTGGAAAAGGCAGCCAGGCCTTGGAAGGGGCTGCCCAGGGAGGTTTGGAGGTGGCCAAGGAAGGTCTGAACATGGCACTCGCTGCTCTGGGATGGAGGGCACCAGGCTTGGGGCAAAAGGCCAAGAAGGAGTGGGATTGTTCACCTGCACAGGAGAAGCTTTGGGCTGAGCTCAGGGTGGCCTTGCAGGGCCTGCAGGAGCCCCAGGAAAGCTGGAGAGAGACAATTGCCAGGGGATGCAGGGACAGCACACAGAGAATGATCTTAGAAGTCTTTTCCTACCTTAATTCTGTGATTTATCCTTCTCTTGGGGGGGCTCCTATCAAAGCCTCCTCTGCCAGGCCTTTAGCAGGACATGGCACCCAACAGGATCATTCCCTGAGAACCCACGTGGTGCCAGAGCTCACAGGGCTCCTTTTATGTGGCTGAGTACACACAACACCCTTAGCAAACTCATCCTGAGCTCTCCCTGTGTATTCAGCCCGTTCTGACCCAAACAAACGGGGATTGTTCACAGCTGAGGAACAATGGGCTGGGATGTGCAGTCAGTGACCTGGGGGAGTGCACTTTAGATAATCAAATTGGCTCCACCTGACCATCCCCAGCCTATTTGTACAGCTCTTCTCTTAAAAGCATCGAAAAACAAAAGGATATTTAAGAGGGTCATTAAAAATTCGAGGGTTTGCTCTCAGCTTGGGTTTGATTTCCAGCAAGAAGTTCCCAGGTCTGTATCAGAGGTTGCTTTGGTTTGTCTGTGAGGGGTGAAATGCTCAGTTCAGTATCAGGGATTCTGGAAGCTTCCAGAATGCTCAGCTTCAGGAACTTTCAAGGATATTTACCCAGAGAGATGTTTGGAATGTCTTTGGTCAGGTGCACAAAAATGGGATGGAAATAGAAATAATTGGAAGCAGAAACTATTGGAGCTGTCATCCTCTGTCAGAAATTGCTGGGATGTGGAAGGGACCTCAAAGCTCATCCAGTGCCACCCCTGCCATGGCAGGGACACCTCCCACTGTCCCCAGTGTCCAACCTGGCCTTGGGCACTGCCAGGGATCCAGGGATGGAATTCCACCCCAGCCCTGCCCACCCTGCCAGGGAGGAAATTGTTCCAATATCTGATCTAAACCTGTAATTTTCAGTGTGCAGCCATTCCCTGGGTGCTGTCCCTGCATCCCCTGGCAATTGTCTCTCTCCAGCTTTCCTGGGGCTCCTTCAGGCCCTGCAAGGCCACCCTGAGCTCAGCCCAAAGCTTCTCCTGTGCAGGTGAACAATCCCACTCCTTCTTGGCCTTTTGCATGTTTAATTACAATTATAAATTATTTAACACATCACTTGACCAATTTGGGCTCTCTCAGCTTGTTTCAAGTTAAATTCAGATGATCAGCACCAAGAAAAACCAATGAAACAAAAATTCCTTTGCATGGCAATAATTCCTGTAAATTCCTGCATCCTCTGGCCCTTAGGAAAGGCAACCCTGAGTGAAAGGGAACTCTTGATTTTCTTGGGGTGATGATTTGCAGCTGCCTGAGCAAGGGAAGCACTGGTGATGCTTTCAGCTCTCATTGCATAAAGGTGAATTTCATTTTCCAAACAATGCTTCTCATCCTACAACCTGTGAATAACTGCTCAAAGCACAGTGAATATCCTTTGATATCCTTGAGAGCTACATAAATATGAGCAATTTTCCATGCAAAACCATTGGCAAATTTGAATTCAGGATTAATTAGTTCATGGGGGAGGGAATCCACCAGCAAACAGGAGCTGCTCTGAGACTCAGCATAAAAGTGAGCACTGGTGTTAACTTGGACAAAAATGGGAAAGTGGGAATGGCAGGAAAAGGCCCTGGGGGTGCTGTGACAGGGGCTGGACACGAGCCCAGGGGTGCCCAGGGGGGCAAGAGGCCCCTGGCAGCTGGGCTGGGTGAGGAATTGTGAGTGCAGCAGGAGCAGGGCAGGGATTGTCCCTCTGTGCTGGCTCTGAGAGCCCCTCCAGGGCTGTGCCCAGTTCTGGTGCTGCAGGAGAGCCCTGGAGGGGCTGGAGCGTGTCCAGGGCAGGGAACGGAGCTGGGAAGGGGCTGGAGAATCCCTGAGGAGCTGGGCAGGGGCTGGAGAATCCCTGAGGAGCTGGGAAGGGGCTGGAGAATCCCTGAGGAGCTGGGAAGGGGCTGAGGCTGCAGCAAAGGAGGCTCAGGGGGCCCTTGTGGCTCTGCACAAGTCCCTGCCAGGAGGACACAGCCGGGGGGGTCGGGCTGTGCTCCCAGGGAACAGGGACAGGAGCAGAGGGAACGGCCTCAGGCTGGGCCAGGGCAGGCTCAGCTTGGCCAGCAGCAGGAATTTGCCCATGGAAAGGGAGCTCAGGCCTTGGCAGGGGCTGCCCAGGGAGCTTTGCAGTGCCCATCCCTGCAGGTGTCCCCTGCAGGTGGCACTGAGTGCTCTGGGCTGGGGACAAGGTGCCCATGGGGCACAGCTGGCACTGCATGGGCTGGCAGGGCTGTGCCAGCCCCGGGGATTCCATGGAAAGAGAAAGGAGGGGTCTCAAGTGAGGGAAACCCATCCCTGGGTGTTTGTGCCATGCGCTTGTGCCCACAGTGGTGGAAGGAGAGGCAGGCAGGAAGGAAGGAAGGAAGGCAGGAAGGCAGGAAGGAAGGAAGGAAGGAAGGAAGGAAGGAAGGAAGGAAGGAAGGAAGGAAGGAAGGAAGGAAGGAAGGAAGGAAGGCAGGAAGGAAGGCAGGAAGGGTAGAAAAGAGAGGAGGAGAGAGAAAAAAAAAAGAGTAAAAAAAGAAGAGAGGAAAGAGAGAGAAAAAGAAAAGAAAGAAAGAAAGAAAAGAAAGACAAACAGCTGTGCTAATCCATGTGCTTGTTTGATCATGTTCAGAGCTCCCACACTCCCATGGCAGGGCAGGGTTTTGTTTCAGGAGGGTGGTGCCTACCGAGGGCACGTCCATGTGATTTCTGTATTTGTACATTAAACATTTCCCCAAGATGTAATTCCTTCCCTCCTGCGCTGTGAATAAAGAGCCTTTACGAGGCGAGCAGCCTGCAGAAAGCCAGCAGAGAGAGAGAGCAGAGGGCTGTTGGGGCAAGATGGGGCACATGGAAATGTGTCTGAGCTGGCTGCTCCACCCAGCCTCTCATCTTAAGAGAGAAAAAAAAAAACCCAAAACGTTTCCAAGCAGGCAGCGAGGCCAGGTCTGATGAGCACAGCCGGTCTGCAGGCGTGTGCCCAAGGAGCTGACGCTTGGCTGGTACATCCTCTCTGATTTATGGTGTGTGTGTGTGTGTGTGTGTGTTTTAAGCCTTAAATTGTTGAGTCTCTGGCTGGCTGCAGTGGGATTACAGGAGGCTGGGGTTGTGTTTGCAGCTCGCAGAGCTGGCGCTGATACCGGGGCTGTTGGCACCCACTCAGCCCCAATCTCACACCTGGCTGACACAATGAGGGCCTTGTTGCACGCATCTCCACCAAGGGCTGTCATCCCACTTGTGTTTCATCTTGGAAGGAGGAAAAAAAAAATAAAGGGAGGACTGAGGGAGTGCTGTCTCCTCACCAGGCAGGCTGGGATGGAGCATATCCTTGTTTTCTGTGTGGGAAAACATATCTGAGTTTTTAAAAACTTTTTTGATCTTTTAGAGGTTCAGCATTGCTAAGGGAGAAGAGGAATTTTAGAGGAATGTCTGGGGCAGACACCTGAGGGAGAGATGGAGGGAGATGATTTACAAGGAATGGAGTGACAGGGCAAAGGGGAACGGCTTCACACTGAGAGTAGGTTTAGATTAAATATCAGATATTTACTTTGGTCGTTCATCCTTGCCTTTGTGCTCTCCCTTCAGCCACTCGTTGTCCTCTAATTCTGCAGCACAGATGTCTTAGAGGTGCCTCCTGTGGAAGCTGGAATGGTTAAGAACATTTTCCTGCCCTTTCTGCTTTGTCATTGCTGGTGCTGAGCTGGTGGCAGAGGGAGGCAGGGGGTGCACACCTGTCCTGGGCAGGGTTTTCCATTTGACCTGTTCCTGTAGAGGAGCTGGGATGGGGCTGAGGGAGCTGGGAAGGGGCTGGAGAATCCCTGAGGAGCTGGGCAGGGGCTGAGGCTGCAGCAAAGGAGGCTCAGGGGGCCCTTGTGGCTCTGCACAAGTCCCTGCCAGGAGGGCACAGCCGGGGGGGTCGGGCTGTGCTCCCAGGGAACAGAGACAGGAGCAGAGGGAACGGCCTCAGGCTGGGCCAGGGCAGGCTCAGCTTGGCCAGCAGCAGGAATTTGCCCATGGAAAGGGAGCTCAGGCCTTGGCAGGGGCTGCCCAGGGAGCTTTGCAGTGCCCATCCCTGCAGGTGTCCCCTGCAGGTGGCACTGAGTGCTCTGGGCTGGGGACAAGGTGCCCATGGGGCACAGCTGGCACTGGATGATTTTGGAGATCTTTCCCAACCTCGATTATCCTGGGATTCTCTGACTGTGTCATTCTTGCTGCAGCCTCCATTCTTTCCCCCAAAACATCTCCTTGAGCACAAAAGTAGGGAGGGAAAAATGAGAGGGAGGCACCTCCACCCTGCTCATCCCCAGCAAGATGGAAAAAGCTCCAAATTCCACCAACACACAACTTTTTCCTCTCCATGCTGGCCCAGCTGAGGCTGTGCCCTAGCTGGGGTGTTCTCCAGCAGAAAATGAGGTTTGAGCTGTGTGAGGAGCAGCAGAGATGGCACAGCTCCTGCTGCCCGTGCCTGCACACCTTGGCTGGGGCATCGGGAAAAGGCCCCGGGTGGGAAAGGCAGACAGGAGCTCGATGTTATCTCTGCACGGCTCTCCCAGGCCACTCTCCAGCTCTGCTGGGCTCTGGGCAGCTCCAGGGGCTCCTCCAGCCTCCACAAACAGCACTGGGAGCCTGGGGGCCCAAATCCTCCCAACATTTCCTGGGTGTTTGTCTGGCGCTGCCTCCTCGCGTCTCAGGCTGGGCTTATCTGGAGCTCCAGGCTGGCTCAGACAGAGGGGGAGGATGGGAAGAGCTGCTGGAGTGTAGGAATTGGAAATTCTCAGGGCTTTTAAACTGGAGTTTAAAATCCAACACAAGATTTGATCGGGGTTTAGAAAATGCTTCCAAACTTACATGCGAAAAGCGAGAATGCGGATTTATAGTTTGAGGTAGAGGCGCAATAAGTGAAAGAAAGTTGAGAGTTTTAGAGGGTAAGATATAGAAAAATAGTTACAAAAGTAAGCAAAAATCGTTTACATTTATAGTAATTGAAAATAGTTACAAAAGTAAACAAAAATTTAGAAAGAGGGAAGGGGAAGGAAAGGAAAGGGAAAGGGAAAGGAAAGGAAAGGAAAGGAAAGGAAAGGAAAGGAAAGGAAAGGAAAGGAAAGGAAGGAAAGGAAAGGAAAGGAAAGGAAAGGAAAGGAAAGGAAAGGAAAGGAAAGGAAAGGAAAGGAAAGGAAAGGAAATTTCAAGGAAAGACTGTTAGCTAAGAAAGGTCACACTGTAGCATGAATCCATAAGATGAAATATTTAAAGATTAAGTCAAAAACCTAAATATCCTTGCCAGCAGTGTTTTATTCATCATGAAATCTTTTAAAAGTCTTGTAACTAGAAGTCTTATGACTTTCCAAGCCGTGCAGTAAAGATGTGAGCCAAACTCACCCTTCCTATCTATACAGAAGATAAAAAAAATAAATCATATAATTAAAACAACTCCAAAGTCCCTTCTCAAATTCCTTCCCAAATCTCCACACTGAGGATGGGGGGGATGAGCCCTTTCCTATTTAATTCCCTGGCAGGAGGTGCCAATGCAGCTCCAAAATCATTTTGGGATCACAGTGGGGAAAAAATGAGTAATGCAGCATCTTAATTGAACTAGATGAAAGAGCAGCACAAATAAACAAAGGGTTTTTTTTTTTTTGGTGTTGTTTTGTTTCTCTGGCGGCCTCAAAATATCAACAACTGCAAAACAACACCAGCAAATGTAGAATTGTGGGTGAATTCAAACTAATTGTTTCCAAATGTTGCTGAGTTTTTTTAAATTTTGGAAATGCAGATGTAAAAAAAATATTTAAATTCGATAATAATAATAATTCCGTTTTTGAAGTTTTTCCATCCTGAGCAAATCCCCAATATAAACAACAGCAAACCTTGGTTTTGTGCCATTGCATTGGGTTTTTACATTAAACATAAAAAATATTTGCTCTTACCCCTATTTAAATAATATTTGCTTACTTATCAAGATTATGTTTAGCTTTGAGATGGTTTCTGAAATGGGAAAAGTTCCTTTTACTCAGACTCAAAGATGACTCTCCTTGCCACAGCTGCCCAAAACTGCTCTGCTCAGCACATTGGGGGCAGTTCAGATGTGCTCAGCTGACTTTCTGAAAACTTTTTGATGTTTCAGAGGCTCAGAATTGCTAAGGGAGAACCAGAATTTCACAGGATATTTCGGGGCAGACAGGCTGGTCATGGGGTTGTGTTTATAAAGAGATTTTAGCAAGCTGGGCATTTCAAATCCACAAGGTTTTGGTAGTTAAAGGTCAGGTTTTGGTAGCTAAAGGTCAATTTTGAAGTTGTTTAATACAGAAAGTGAAACTCCTATTTATATAAAACATCCAGCATTTCCTGTTCCATAAAAGAAATCTTCCTCAGCCTGGCAGAACAACAGCACTTTGTTGGTTCATACTGGGAATTACTGAATTTCTTCCACACCAGGACATTTTGCAACATCTGACATGTGTTGACACCTCTGTTCTCTACAGGATTACAACTTTCCTTCCACACTGTTATTCCTCACTCCACCCTTGCTGCTCACACCTCCCTGCACACAAAACTGCAGCTGGGACAGGGATGGGAGGACACATTTTGGGAAGCAGGGCAGGGATTGTCCCTGCAGGGCTGGGCCCAGTTCTGCTCCTGCAGGAGAGCCCTGGAGGGGCTGGGAAGGGGCTGGAGAATCCCTGAGGAGCTGGGAAGGGGCTGGAGAATCCCTGAGGAGCTGGGCAGGGGCTGGAGAATCCCTGAGGAGCTGGGCAGGGGCTGGAGAATCCCTGAGGAGCTGGGCAGGGGCTGGAGAATCCCTGAGGAGCTGGGCAGGGGCTGGAGAATCCCTGAGGAGCTGGGCAGGGGCTGGAGAATCCCTGAGGAGCTGGGAAGGGGCTGGAGAATCCCTGAGGAGCTGGGCAGGGGCTGAGGCTGCAGCAAAGGAGGCTCAGGGGGCCCTTGTGGCTCTGCACAAGTCCCTGCCAGGAGGGCACAGCCGGGGGGGTCGGGCTGTGCTCCCAGGGAACAGGGACAGGAGCAGAGGGAACGGCCTCAGGCTGGGCCAGGGCAGGCTCAGCTTGGCCAGCAGCAGGAATTTGCCCATGGAAAGGGAGCTCAGGCCTTGGCAGGGGCTGCCCAGGGAGCTTTGCAGTGCCCATCCCTGCAGGTGTCCCCTGCAGGTGGCACTGAGTGCTCTGGGCTGGGGACAAGGTGCCCATGGGGCACAGCTGGCACTGCATGGGCTGGCAGGGCTGTGCCAGCACCAGAGATTTGGGGATTCTGTCTGGTTGTCCCACATTTCCCACAGGAAAAGCTCCAGGAGAAGGAGCAGGGACATGTCCAGGGCTTGGGACATCAGCAGCTGCCCCCTAGGTCCCCTCCCAGCATCACTGACAGGTGAATCCCCTTTCTGGGGCAGCCTGAGGCAGGGTCTGTGTCCAGAGCATTTCTGGCTGATCCCTGAGAATTCCCAGCCCTCTTCAGGGCTGTCACCTTTGGCACCTTGCTTTGGAATGACACTGAAGGGTTTCTCTGTGGGTGGATTTGATTTTCTCCGTGTCACCTTCAGAAACACCAGAGAGAAGCACTTTGGACCCTCAAAGCTCCTGCTCCCTTCCCCTTCAGCTTTAGAACTTCTACTGAGCAGGGACAGCACCCAGAGAGCAGCTGGGGCTGTGCCAGGAGGGATTTAGGTTGGGTTTTAGGGCAAGGCTCTTGCCCAGAGGGTGCTGGCACTGCCCAGGCTGCCCAGGGAATGGGCACGGCCCCGAGGCTGCCACAGCTCCAGGAGCCTTTGGCCAGCGCTGCCAGGGATGCCCAGGCTGGGCTTGCTGGGGTCTGGGCAGGGCAGGGCTGGGATTGATGATCCTGGTGGATTTATTCCCACTCAGGATATTCCACAATGCCATGAAATCCAGAAGGACACTTCCTTTAGTCCAGCAGAGCAGATGTTGCAGCTGAGCTGCTCCCAGTGTGTGTTTTGTACCCTCATCCCAAGCTGTGAGTGTGGAGATGAGTCCTGGCCTTCCTCCCATCCTTCCCCCTGGGCTGGGCCCATCCAGCCCTCAGCTCCAGGGTGGCTCAGGGGACAGGTCCTGCTGTCACCTCCCGTGGCCATGAGTTGGGTGGAAGGGGCTGCTGAGGGATTTTGGAGAATGAAGCAAAGCATCTCTTTGGGATCCTAAATGGATTTCTGGCCTTAGTGCCCCTGACAAGGCTCTGAGCTGGGGCTTTCAGCACCAACTTCTGGGCTTGGCTCATTTCCCATCTGGGTTCTGCAGATCTCAAACCAGCCTGTGAGAGTTTTAGTGGGGCAGATCCCTTAGGAGAGCTCCCAACAAGTCTGGTTTCATTTGGGACCATAACCAGTCCCTCAGTTGCCTTTCCAAGCCCAGTCTGTGCGTGGTGCTCAGGCAGGCTGGCTGTACCAGCAGATGTTCACGTGGAGAAGACTCAGCTCCCCTTGTAAATCAAAGCTGCACTCTGGAGAGAGCTCTCATGCAGCAGCATTCCTCTCAAGGTGACCTCAGCTGTTCAAGAATGAAGGTTGCATTTGAAATGTCACTTATTTCCTCAGTCTAATGAGCCAGGGTGTCTTTAGATCATCAGAGATCTGCTCATTACCAGAAGTTGTTTTTAATCCTGATCTGTGATGGGGTTGAAAAGAATCCAAGCAGATTTTTGTCTGCCATCCTGAACAAGGGTTTGGGGGGTGACTCGGTGCCCCTGGATGAATTCTCCTTTATTAGTTTCTGGGCTTTCTTCTGAGCACTTGGGATGGCACCATGAAAGTGGAAATGGCTGTCATCTTCAAAGGCCTCTTTTGTACTGACAAAACTTCACCTTACCCACTCCTGTTAATAATCTATTGCCATCCTAATTAGTTCACATCAAGGTCAGTGTTTGGTGGGGGATAAAATGACTGTAAGCTCCAGAGAGCAGGTTTTTCTTCCACTGCTTTCATGCTGGAAAAGAGGAGGGAGCAGTGAAAGTGGAAAAGAAGAGATTGATGAGGACTTTTTGTTTATCTTTAAGCTAAAGGATTTGGATATGGAGTAATTAGTTCACAGCATCAGGAGCAACCTGTGAGACCCCTGAGGCCACGTTGTGTTCACCCATTTATCCCCCAGCGAGCTGCAGAAACTCCTTCATTCCATTCTCCTTTTCTTCAAGGCCTTGATTTTCCAGAGGGAATAACACATCCAAGGGGCTTCCAGCCTCGGATTTGTGTGAAATGCAGACCCAGAGCTGAGAATGTTTTACTGTGACAGGAACCTGGGGCTGCCCCTGGATCCCTGGCAGTGCCCAAGGCCAGGTTGGACACTGGGGCTTGGGGCTTTTCCAATACATACTTCCATTTATTTTTTTTAATTTTGAACAAAGCTTACGAATCTCTGAATTCTAACAGATAACGGATCTCATTAAGGAAAGACAGGAATCCTTGGTTTCCAGGCCTTTTGCCATGGCTGGATGGGATGAGATGAGTTTTAGGGTTTGGGGCTGAGCTCCAGGAGCAGCAGGGTCGGGTCCAGCCCATGGCTGTGGAAGCTTTGCCCAGGAGAGGAAGGTGCAGCTTTGGCACCACGTTATGAGAAGGATTTAAAGCTCTCAGAGTGTCCAAAGGAGGGACATGAGGATGGTGAAGGGTCTGAAGGGTCACTTGAGGAGAGGCTGTGTGAATTTGGATTGTGCAGCTGGAGCAGAGGGGGCTGAGGTCAGACCTCACTGGGATTGCAGTTTGTCCCAAGGGACAGCTCCAATCTCTGCTCTGGCACAGGGACAGCACCCAGCGAGGCTGGGGCTGTGCCTGGAGGGATTTAGGTTGGGTTTTAGGGCAAGGCTCTTGCCCAGAGGGTGCTGGCACTGCCCAGGCTGCCCAGGGAATGGGCACGGCCCCGAGGCTGCCACAGCTCCAGGAGCCTTTGGCCAGCGCTGCCAGGGATGCCCAGGCTGGGCTTGGAGGGGTCTGGAGTGGCACTGGGGGGTCCCTGTGGGTTCATTCCCACTCAGGATATTCCATCATTCCATGATTTCAGCACGCATCTGCAAGCAGTGACTCAGTGGGACTTCCAGATGCTGGCTCAGGGAATATCTCTCCATTTCCTTTAGTCCTGCTTGACCCCATGAAAGAGAAACTTCTGAGGTCTGTCCAGGCTGGGATTTCATTTCAGTGAGCTGCAGCCATGTGTGCATTGTGTGTCTGTGTCTGACACAGTCATCACAGGGTATCTCTGCCATCGAGGAGGAGAGCAGCTGTTCCCGGGCTGTGATTCACCCTCCTGGCTCGGCTGGGATGTCTCCCTTAGGGTGAAACAACTTGAACCCCACAAGTGTCTGCTCTGCCCTGCTGGCAGCAAAGTCTGCAGTCTAGACAGGCAGCTCCGAGGTCGGCACCTCCGCAGTGGAGCTCTCAGGTGGGCTGGGCCAGCACAGACAGCTTTATTTCCCTTTATTCATCATTAACAGCTCGTGTTCAGGCTGTGCTCCCAGGGCAGCAGTATAGCAATGTGCCCTCTGTTGACAGAGTGACAAAACTATTTTTTGTCTCCTTAAAAAGGAAAAAAAAAACCTCAGAAGTTTCTTTCCTCAGTAAGGTAAAAAGACACCTCATAGGCCTGGGGGACTTCACCTCAAAGTTAAGGACAGCCAATGGGACAGGAGCCAAGAAGTCCCACCTGAGCAATTTACTAGAAAAAGAAGAGAACAAAGAAACCAATGGCTTTTGTGAGGTGTTTTACCAGGACTAAGAGCCTCTTGCACCTGGCTCAGTTTTTCTCTGTAAAGAGTTTTGTTATTTTGCCTTTTATTAAAACTTTTCTGTTTCCTACACTGCCACAGCAGCCATCCTGCTGATTTTATGCCTTCTGAGGTAGCTGAGCTATCTTGGGTGTGATATAAATCTCCAAAAGCTTGTGAGACCTGGCTCGAGGAGTCCAATCCATCACAGGATTTCCCTTGCCCGGGCTCATTTCCCTGAGCGCTGCCCCCACCTGAGCCCAGCACGGGAATGGAGCAGCACAGAGCTGACAAATCCCCCCGAGCTGTGCTTGTGGGTGAACTCTGCCTGCCAGGGGTGACACCAGGTGATCCCCACGTGCTGTGACTCAGCTGAAGCCGAGCTGTGCTCCAGCCCAAACCAGGATTGCAGCAATTCCTGGGGGGCAGCAGGAATTCATCAGCCAGGAGCCATTCCCGGGGCTGGAGCGGCTCAGGGACAGCAGCGAGTGGCACCTGGAGCAGCTGGGGGCACAGGAGGGCACAGGAGGTGTCACCTGGCAGGGTTTGGCACCTGGGCAGCTCCCCTGAGGATCCGAGGAGATCCTGAATCCCCCTGGAGCAGCTGGAGGCACAGGAGGGCACAGGAGGTGTCACCTGGCAGAGTTTGGCACCTGGGCAGCTCCCACAGGTGATTCCCCTGAGGATCCAAGGAGATCCTGAATTCCACTGGAGCAGATGAAGGCACAGGAGGTGTCACCTGGCAGAGTTTGGCAGCTGAAGTCACAGGAAGGCACAGGAGGGCACAGGAGCTGTCACCCGGCTGGGTTTGGCAGCTGAAGGCTGCAGAGGGTACAGGTGGCACAGGAAATGTCACCTGGCAGGGTTTGGCAGCAGGAGCATCTCCCACAGGTGATTCCCCTGCAGATCCAAAGGGATCCCAAATCACCCTGGAGCACCTGGAGGCACAGGAGGGCACCGGAGGTGTCACCTGGCAGGGTTTGACATCTGAGGGCAGAGGTGGCACAGGAGGGCAGAGGTGGCCCAGGAGGTGTCACCTGGCACAGTTTGGCATCTGAAGGCACAGGAAGGTACAGGAGGTGTCACCTGGCAGGGTTTGGCCTGTGGGAGCTCCCACAGGTGATTCCCCTGATGATCAGAGGGGATCCCGAGTCCCCCTGGAGCAGCTGAAGGTAGAGGAGGGCACAGGAGGTGTCACCTGGCAGGGTTTGGCATCTGAGGGCAGAGGTGGCACAGGAGGTGTCACCTGGCAGGGTTTGGCAGCAGGAGCAGCTCCCACAGGTGATTCCCCTGCAGATCCAAAGGGATCTCAAATCCCCCTGGAGCAGCTGAAGGCACAGGAGGGCAAAGGTGGCACAGGAGGTGTCACCTGGCAGGGTTTGGCAGCTGAAGGCTGCAGAGGGTACAGGTGGCACAGGAAATGTCACCTGGCAGGGTTTGGCACTGGGGGAGCTCCCACAGGTGATTCCCCTGCAGATCCAAAGGGATCCCAAATCCCCCTGGAGCAGCTGGAGGCACAGGAGGGCACAGGAGGTGTCACCTGGCAGAGTTTGGCAGCTGAGAGCAGAGGTGGCACAGGAGGGCAGAGGTGGCCCAGGAGGTGTCACCTGGCACAGTTTGGCATCTGAAGGCACAGGAAGGTACAGGAGGTGTCACCTGGCAGGGTTTGGCCTGTGGGAGCTCCCACAGGTGATTCCCCTGATGATCAGAGGGGATCCCGAGTCCCCCTGGAGCAACTGAAGGTAGAGGAGGGCGCAGGAGGTGTCACCTGGCAGGGTTTGGCAGCTGAAGGCTGCAGAGGGTACAGGTGGCACAGGAAGGTACAGGAGGTGTCACCTGGCAGGGTTTAGCCTGTGGGAGCTCCCACAGGTGATTCCCCTGAGGATCCAAGGAGATCCTGAATTCCCCTGGAGCCGCTGAAGGCACAGGAGGGCACAGGAGGTGTCACCTGGCAGAGTTTGGCATCTGAGGGCAGAGGTGGCACAGGAGGTGTCACCTGGCAGGGTCTGGCAGCTGAAGGCTGCAGAGGGCACAGGAGGTGTCACCTGGCAGGGCTTGGCAGCTGAAGGCTGCAGAGGGCACAGGAGGTGTCACCTGGCAGGGCTTGGCAGCTGAAGGCTGCAGAGGGCACAGGAGGTGTCACCTGGCAGGGTCTGGCAGCTGAAGGTTGCAGAGGGCACAGGAGGTGTCACCTGGCAGAGTTTGGCACCCGGGGCAGTTCCCACAGGTGGTTCCCCCGCAGATTGCAGAGGTTGCATTTCTCCCCGTGTATTTATGGGCACAACAAGGGACAGCAGTGACCCCTCCAGGAGCTGCCATCCCCTTGTCCCCGTGCAGGTCACCAGGGACCCTGTGCCACCCGCACAGGGGCGCGGGTGTCGCCTGCCGGGAGGGCACGGGGGTGGCATCAGCTGTCCCCGTTGTCCCTGTGCCGTGTCCCTGAGGTCCCGCTGTCCGTCTGGGCTTGGGGACAGACTCAGATAGGGCAGGACACGGCAGCGACACCGAGTCTGGCTCCTCCGGCAGCCGGGCAAGGTCAAGGCTGAATTCTTGAATTCTTTTTTTCATTCCTCGCCGGAGCGGGGAGGGAGGGAAGAGGAGGATGGGGGTGGGACGGAGCCGCCGTGTTGAACAAATACCTGCGGCTCTCGGGCTGACTCACACCTGCGAGACAAAGAACAATGAGTGCATCCTTAATTGGCTGAACTCGCCTTTCCGAGCCGGGCTGTCAGCGCTGCTGTGCCCAGGAGGAGCAGAGGGATGGTTTGTGTTTCACCGAGCAGTTTTTAGTTTGTGCACGGACCTGCTGGGGCAGCAGCCGCGCTGCGATTGTGAAATCGCTCCTCACACTGCCTGCGCTTCCTGCTGCCGGAGCTCATAGGGGGTTTTTGGGGCACCCCACAGAATGCTGCTGGTTTCTTTGGGGTGCAGAGCTCTGAGCAGCTCCTTCAGGCAGCTGCTGAGCGATAAACATTATCTATATAAACATCATCTATATAAACATCCCCGGTTGCTTTCTCCTGCTGCCCTCATTCATCTCCAAATATCTTGCTGTCACAGCAGCACCAACTTCCTTGTCACTGATGTGAGGAGACTGAAGGAACTATTTTTTAAAACACCCATTGGGATGCATTCCTTTGGTTTTCCTCCTTCCCTGGCAGCTCTTTCTGAAGGAAAACTGGCAAAAAAATCTTCACCAGCACAGCTGGAACAGCCTCAGCCACCTCATATGTGCTCAGGGCTGATGTTTGGCTGCTTAACCTCAGGAGGTGATGCCTCAGCGGGGAGAAAATTCCCTCATTCCCCCATCCCAAAGGTTGTTTAGAGGCTCCAAAACCCCTCCAGCCTTCTCAAAACTCCAGGAACAGCGAAACAAAACGAAAGCAAACACTGAGGCTGGGAGGCGCCTGCCTAAGATCCCTCACCCAGGGAATAGCCGGGAATTTGGGAACCTCTCCCACCCCGTGTCTGTCACCATCGCTGCCAGCCAGAGGGGCTCCTGTCACCTGCCACCAACCCCACAGGGGCTCTGGGGACAGCAGGGACGGAGCTCCTCTCCTGTAATTTCCCCTGGAAAGCAGAAACCC
Source organism: Geothlypis trichas (assembly GCA_009764595.1). NCBI lineage: Eukaryota > Metazoa > Chordata > Aves > Passeriformes > Parulidae > Geothlypis > Geothlypis trichas. The sequence goes on along the minus strand of CM019902.1, from coordinate 115,470,202 downwards.
TTGGCAAAGCCTCCCTGCGCAGCCCGGGGGTGGCTCCGCGCTGTGCCCCGGTGCCACAGGCTGGCACCGAACCCGCGGAGGGGCAAAAAGGAGCCGCCGGTGGAATTTTACAGTTGGCTCGGTAATTTTCCAGCCCCGAGAATGCCAGCCCTGTGCGGCCGCTGCCCTGCCCGCGATGGACTTTTGGAAAGTCCCCCTTATTTATGCTAATGACTAATTGCTTCGGCTGCCGGCAGTGCCACACCTCGCTCGCTGTGCTGGGGTTTGCTGCGTCCCCAGGGTGGCAGGGAAAGGGCGATTGAGTCATTTTGGGTGCTTGGCTTCTGAGGGAGAGGAGCTCCGAGTCATTCCACATCATTTCCCGATTTTTTGGTGCTTCCCGCTGCTCCACCTGGAGCTGCTGGGGCAGGGAAAGGAGAGGGAAGAGAGGCAGAGACAGGAGCGAGGTGATGGCAAAAGCAGGGGAGGAGGAAAGGCCAAGCTGGAATTTTTATTTTTTTTTTAGGGCAGCTTTTGGCATCTTTCTGCCCAGCTCAAAAGTACACGGAGTATTTCTGTGCTCACAGGTCATTTCCTCGATTGGGCAAGACACCTCTGTGAATGAACAAGCCCAGTCAAGAGCGTTCCTTGCCTCACACTCCGAGGGAAGAAGGCAAAGTGACACCAGAAAAAAAAAAAGTTTCCCTTTGGAAGATTAGCAAATGTAATGCGGATTAGATTTACAGATTTATATTTTAATATATTATATATTTTTTCTATTTTATTAGATTTATTAGACACCAAGGAAAGGGGAAGGGGGACAAATGCCGGCCCCAGAAAAGCCTTTAGGGCAATTCAGGATCTGGCTCTCCTCTCGTGTGCCCCCAGGGTGGCACCCCCGAGCTGTTCCCAGCTCCCACCGGATCTGCGGAGCCGCTTTTGGGCTTTGCTGCGTGTGAGTGACAGAAATTTGTGCAGCTGGCGAGAGAAAAGCCTGGCAGCGGCGGCAGCGGCGATTTCACAACTGCTGTGGCCGTGCCGGGATGGGGTGGGGGATTTTATGGGACGGAAATAGCGGAGGATGATGATGATGATGAAGGGTTCAGTGCTCAGGGCTGCCTGTGCCGCCTCTGCCCGTCCTGGCTGGGCAGAAATCACCTGGAGGAGGGATCTGGGGAAGGGAACCGCAGGGGGAGAGGGCAGGGGTGGTCTGGGAGGCAGGAAGGGAGGGGGAAAATGAGAGAGGATGAAGGGAATGAGAGGGGGATGAAGGAAATGAGAGGGGGATGAAGGAAATGAGGGGGGATGAAGAGAATGAGAGGGATATGAAGGGAATGAGAGGAGGATGAAGGAAATGAGAGGAGGCTGAAGGTGGGAATGAGAGGAGGATGAAGGTGGGAATGAGAGGAGGATGAAGGCAGTAGTGAGAGGAGGATGAAGGGAACGAGAGGAGGATGAAGGCAGCAGTGAGAGGGGGATGAAGGGAATGAGAGGGAGATGAAGGGAATGAGAGGGAGATGAAGGCAGCAGTGAGAGTGAAGGTGGGAATGAGAGGAGGATGAAGGTGGGAATGAGAGGAAGATGAAGGAAATGAGAGGGAGGTGAAGGTGGCAGCGAGAGGAGGATGAAGGTGGGAATGAGAGGAAGAAGAAGGAAATGAGAGGGGGGTAAGGTGGCAGTGAGAGGAGGATGAAGGCGGCAGTGAGAGGAGGATGAAGGTGGGAATGAGAGGATAATGGAAGGGAATGAGAGGAGGATGAAGGTGACAGTGAGAAGAGGATGAAGGGAGTGAGAGGGGGATGAAGGCAGCAATGAGAGGGGGATGAAAGGAAGGAGAGGAGGATAAATGGAATTAGAGGAGGATGAAGAGAGTGAGAGGGGGATGAAGGCAGCAATGAGAGGAGGATAAAGATGGGAACAAGAGGATGAAGGTGACAGTGGGAGGAGGATGAAGGGAATGAGAGGAGTATGAAGGGAGTGAGAGGGGGATGAAGGCAGCAGTCAGACCTGTTCCGAGCTGTACCTGCTCCCCGTCCTCCACAGCCTGACTCCCTCCCTGCCGCTGCTGCTTCCCGCAGCTGCCGGGACTGCGGGGTCCTGCAGGGATCGGGGCTGGGAGCAGCAGCAGCAGCGGGAGCAGCAGTGTGTGACCTGCGGGTGATAGAAACGACAGCAGGCTCCCGGTGCTAAAGTGATTTCAGCATTTATTATAAGAAAAGAAAGGCCCAAAGCCCGGGGGCCTGGGCTGAGCAGGAGCGTTCCCTCGAGGATGCTGCAAGGCCTGTAGTGATGTCCCAGGTGGAACAGCACAGGCTCCCTGGGTCAGAAGCCCCTTTTCATGCTGTTTTTGTCCCTTTGGGTTGGTTTCTGTTTGGACCCTTCATTTGCATGAAGGTTTTAGGCCTTGATTGGCCATTACAGCTCTGTCCAGGCTGGCTTGTGGTGCACTTTACTGAGATGTGTTATGGTACCTTGAGTACCTTCTTTCTTATAACTGCCCTTTTAACCACTTTTACAGTAACCAAACTAACAGTACATGTTAAAAACGAGAGCAGGCTTCCACTACTAAAGTGATTTCAGCATTTATTACAATAAAAAGAAAGGCCTGAAGCAGGGGGCCCACGGGCCAGGCAGGAGCGTTCCCTCAAGGATGCTGCAAGGCCTGCAGTGATGTCCCAGGTGGAGCAGCACAGATTCTCTGGGTCAGATGCCTCTTTTTCCTGTTTTTTCTCCCTCTGGATTGGTTTCTGTTTGGATCCTTTATTTGCATGAAGGTTTAAGGCCTTGATTGGCCATTACAGTTCTGTCCAGGCTGGCTCATGGTGCACTTTACTGATGTGTGTTATGGTACCTTGAGTACCTTATTTCCTATAACTGCCCTTCTAACCCCTTTACAGTGACCAAAATAACAGTACATGTTAAAAACGAGAGCAGGCTCCCGGCTAAAGTGATTTCAGTGTTTATTATAATAAAAGGAAGGCTTGAAGCAGGGGGCCCACGGGCCAAGCAGGAACGTTCCCATCGAGGATGCTGCAAGGCCTGTAGTGATGTCCCAGGTGGAGCAGCACAGATTCTCTGGGTCAGATGCCCCTTTTTATCCTGTTTTTTGTCCCTTTGGATTGGTTTCTGTTTGGACCCTTCATTTGCATGAAGGTTTTAGGCCTTGATTGGCCCATTATAGCTCTGTCCAGGCTGGCTCATGGTGCACTTTACTGAGATGTGTTATGGTACTTTGAGTACTTTATTTCTTATAACTGCCCTTTTAACCCCTTTTACAGTAACCAAACTAACAGTACATGTTAAAAACGAGAGCAGGCTCCCGGTGCTAAAGTGATTTCAGTGTTTATTACAATAAAAAGAAAGGCCCAAAGCAGAGGGCCCAGGCTGAGCAGGAGCGTTCCCTCAAGGATGCTGCAAGGCCTGTAGTGATGTCCCAGGTGGAGCAGCACGGATTCCCTGGCTCAGAAGACCCTTTTTGTCCTGTTTTTTGTCCCTTTGGATTGGTTTCTCTTGGATCCTTCATTTGCATGAAGGTTTAAGGTGCTTGATTGGCCCATTACAGCTCTGTCCAGGCTGGCTCATGGTGCACTTTACTGAGATGTGTTATGGTACTTTGAGTACCTTCTTTCTTATAACTGCCCTTTTAACCCCTTTTACAATTACCAAAGTAACAGTACATGTTAAAAACGAGAGCAGGCTTCCACTACTAAAGTGATTTCAGTGTTTATTACAATAAAAGAAAGGCCTGAAGCAGGGGGCCCACGGGCCGAGCAGGAGCATTCCCTCAAGGATGCTGCAAGGCCTGTAGTGATGTCCCAGGTGGAGCAGCACAGATTCTCTGGGTCAGAACCCCTTTTTGTCCTGTTTTTTGTCCCTCTGGATTGGTTTCTGTTTGGACCCTTCATTTGCATGAAGGTTTTAGGCCTTGATTGGCCTGGGTTGGCTCGTGGTGCACTTTACTGAGGTGTGTTATGGTACCTTGAGTAGCTTATTTCTTATAACTGCCCTTTTAACCCCTTTCACAATATAACAACCAAACCAACAGTACGTGCTTAACAATCTATCAACTATTTTACAGCAGTTTCTAACCTGTTTTTGACACGGGGACACACGGAGCTCTGCCCATGCTCCAGAACCACAGCAGGGCTCAGCCACATCCTCACCTCCCTGACAGCCCCCAGTGCTCCAGGATCTGTCACCTGCTTTGGGTTTGGAGCTTTTAACGTGGCATTTTCTGGTCAGGACATAAAGATCTTGTGGGGGTTTCCTTTCAACCAGTGTGATGTGGTTGGTTTGTCTGTTACAGTGAAATAGGGAGGGGGTTTTTGCTATGGCCTCAAGGAAAAATCTGACCTGGGGTTTATGAATCACCCACTGAAAATTGCTGATTTATGGCTTCCTAGGGCTGGCAGGATAACAGTGTTTTTGGAGGGATCCTTTCATTTTTCCAAGAGAAGTTGTGGATTTCCCCGGATCCCTGGGGGTGCCCAAGGCCAGGTTGGACACTGGGGCTGGAGCAGCCTGGGACAGTGGGAGGTGTCCCTGCCATGGCAGGGGTGGCACCGAGTGGGATTTAAGGTCCTTCCCAACCCAAACCAGTCTGGGATTCTGGGATTCCATGAGCTGTGATTTACACTGTACCTCCTCCAAAAGAGAATCACGTGGAATTACCATCCCAGGACTTCCTGTTTCTATGTCCCAGAGATTTCTACATCCTCTATGCTTTGGGGCAGTTTTCCAGCGTCCTGTGAGAGCTCAGGAGCTGTGCTGTGCTTTTGGCAGAGGCCTTGCCCCTTCATCTTGAGGTGTGAAGGAAGTTCTCACAATCACAGAATGGTTTGGGTTGGAAGGGACCTTAAATCTCCTCTTTGCACCCCCTGCCCTGAGCACGACGCCATTCAGTGGATCAGGTTACTCTGCATTTTGTCCTGGGCTGTCAATAACAGCTTTGGAGCCAAACTCTGCTCTGTGTCACACCCAGGAAAGGACAGGAAAGGCTCCTGTCCCTGGCAGGTGTTTGTTTGTCCCCCTTGCCCAGGTGCTGAGCAGGGATGGCTCCAGGTCTGGGTGAGAGACTGGGAGGATGGAGAAGGGCCTGAAGGGGCCATCCTGGAGAGGCTGAGGGGGCTTGGATTGTCCAGCTGGAGAGAAGGACACTGAGGGGAGACTCAGTGGGATTGCAGCTCCTCAGAGGGACAGCTCTGATCTCTGCTCTGGGATAGGAACAGGATCCTGGCTGGAGCTGGGCTGGAGGGATTTAGGTTGGATTTTAGGGCAAGGCTCTTGCCCAGAGGGTGCTGGCACTGCCCAGGGAATGGGCACGGCCCCGAGGCTGCCACAGCTCCAGGAGCCTTTGGCCAGCGCTGCCAGGGATGCCCAGGCTGGGCTTGGTGGGGTCTGGGGTGGCACTGGGGGGTCCCTGTGGGTTCATTCCCACTCAGGAATTCCATCATTCCGTGCCCCCTCCTGTACATCCCTCTCTTGCACCCTCACAGTGCCCTGAGCCACAGGGATGAGTTTTTGGGCAATTCCTGGTTGGGAACAAGTAGGAGCCATTCCCAGAGAGCTGTGAGGGCTCGGGGAAGCTGCAGCTCGGGGGTTTGGGGGGTTCAGGGGGGTTTTGGGGGACTCAGAGGATTCCCTGGGAGCTCAGGAGGGGCTCGGGGGGGTTCAGGGGGGTCCGGGAGGCTCAGGAGGGATCTGGGGGTACCCAGGGGGTTCCAGAGGAGCTCAGGGGGGTTTGGGGAGTTCAGAAGGTTCAGGGGAGCCCAGGGGGCTCAGGGGGGTCCAGGAGGCTCAGGAGGAGCTCAGGGGGGTCCAGGGGAGCCCGGGGGGGGGGGGGGGGGGGGGCTCAGGGGGGTCCTGGGGGTTCAGGGAGGTTTTTGTGGGGCTCAGGGGAGTCCAGGAGCTCAGGGGGGTTTGGGGAGCTCAAAGGGGTTTTGGGGGCTCAGGGGGGGTCCGGGGGGATCAGGAGGTTTTGGGGGGGTTCAGGAGGCTCGGAGGGGTTCAGGGAAGCTCAGGGGGGTTTGGGGGGGGCTCAGAGGGTTTTGGGGTTTTGGGGTTTTTGGGGGGCTTAGGGGGTCCGGGGGAGGTCAGAGGGTTTTGGGGTTTTTGGGGGGCTCAGGTGGGTCCGGGGGAGGTCAGAGGGTTTTGGGGTTTTTGGGGGGCTCAGGTGGGTCCGGGGGAGGTCAGAGGGTTTTGGGTTTTGGGGTTTTTGGGGGGCTCAGGTGGGTCCGGGGGCTCCGCGGGGCCGACGCTGCCCGGAGCGCCAGCGCCACCCAGCGGCCACAGCGCGTAACTGCACCCCGCGCGCGCAGCTGGGCCGGCGAACATCTGGGCAAACATCTGGGCAAACAGCTGGGAAACAACCGGGAAAGCAGCTGGGAAAGCAGCCCGAGCACCCCGCGAAGGGGACACCCGCTCTCCTCCGTAGTTTTTTCACTCCCGTCCCTCCCCCCAGAGCGCGCTTGGTTAAATCGTTAAAGGTTGCGCAACATCTGCACGGGTTAATTACAGCTGTTAATTACAGCTGCTGGGCGCCCGCAGAACGCGGCGATTTCGGGGCAGTAAAACAAGACGAGGCACGAAAGATGATGGTTCAATAGTCGGTGCCTAATGAGGGTGTGAGGCGGGAGGGAAGGGGACGGGAGAACTCGTGACTGCGGAGAGGTGTGAATTATTGCACCATAATTCTGGCCCTGCAGGGGCTGCCTGCAATTAATAACTGTTTTCATGTTTGAAATGCGTTTTCTCACACCATAAAAAGCAGAAATGGAAAGTAATCGCTGGTGGGAGAAGCGCTGGGAGGACTGGGCACCGACCTCTCTGGTTTTGTGTTGGTTTGAGCAGCTTTTCAATGGTTTGGGGGATCCTGTTTGGCTTGAAAATTGTGTGGACCCAAAACTCTTCGGGTTATTTGTGTTGAAGCAGCTCTGCCTGGAAATCTCTTCACGGATATTCCCAGTTGGGAAGCAACTCCCGTTTATTTACAGCAGATTTTCACCAGATTAACTTCAACCACTTCAGTTCCCATGCCAAGCTACCAGCTCCTGAGCCCTCTTTATTTGGAAAGCAGGAAAGACTTTGTTGCTTTATTTTATGGGTTCAATTGTAACCCATTCCAGTTTAATTTTGGGAAACCTGAAAACTGAAGGAAAGCAGATATCCTCAAAATAAAATATTGTTTGAGGCCCTTGATCCAACAGCTGGAAATGCAAACTTTACTGGGAGCTGGGTTTTCCTCTTGGTACTGAAATTGGGCCATAAAAATGCAATTCCAGGGATGCTTTTCTCCACTTTTTATTAAAAAGAATTGGGAGGGTGGTGCCTGGGGTTATCAGCACAACCTGCTTTCCTGTGTGTACATCTATAATTCACTGTATTTACATCCCTCAGTGGAGTGCAGGCCCTTAACCAGGCTGATGGCAGAAAGGGAATCCTTAAGAGCGAGTTCAGGGATTGGGAATGCAGGTACCAAGACAGAAAATTGATTGGTTGCTTGAACCTTCACTTAAGAGAGACTTAATGGGATGAGAAGATTAATAAAGGGGTCTCTGGGGCTGCTGGCATTGCTTTAGGGACCCCAGAGGTGAAGGTAACAGGAAATGGATGGGGCAGGTCAGGGACTTCCAGGATTTTTGTGAACATTCTTACAGAGATTTCAGTTCATGATTTGATTTTTAGTCAAGATGCAGCTTTTGTGCAGTGATGGTTTTCCTTCTGGGGTCATTGGGATGGGCATTGCCAGCAGGGCAGGGCTGATGCTGCCCCTGTGCCCAGCCCTGGGGGCACCTCTGGCTGCTGTGCCCGGCTCTGGCTCCTCAGCACAGCAGGGCCAGGAGCTCCTGGAGCTGAGCAAGGGCCTGGAGCAGCTCCGTGCCCAGGAAAGGCTCAGGGAGCTGGGGCTGCTCAGCCTGGAGAGGAGCCCCAGGGAGAGAGAGGGGCCTCAGCCCTGCCTGGCCCTGTGTCTGTCCCTGTGTCTGTCCCTGTGTCTGTCCCTGTGGCTGTCCCTGTGTCTGTCCCTGTGTCTGTCCCTGTGTGTCCCAGGAGCAGGGAGGTCACTCTGTCCCTGCCCTGGGCACTGCTGAGGGCACACCTGGAGTGCTGTGCCCAGCTCTGGCCCCTCAGCTTGGGAAGGACCTTGGGACACTGAGCACATCCAGAGGGGACAACGAGGCTGGAGAGGGGCTGGGAACACAAACCCTGTGAGGAGCCCTGAGGGAGCTGGGGGTGCTCAGCCTGGAGAAAAGGAGACTCAGGGCTGCCCCCATCACTCTCACAGCTCCTGAAAGGTGCCTGTGCTCAGCTGGGGCTGGGCTCTGTCTGCAGCAGCACTGACACAGCCAGAGCACACAGCCTCCAGCTGCACCAAGGGAAATGCAGGTTGGAGAGCAGGGAAAAGGTTTTTGCAGCAAGGGGGAGAAAGTTCTGGAATGGCTGCCCGGGGAGGTGGTGCAGTCCCCATCCCTGGGTGTGTTTAACAAAGCCTGGATGTGGCACTGGGGGCCAGGGCTGAGTTGGGGTGCTGGGGCTGGGCTGGACTCGATGGTCTTGAAGGGCTCTTCCCAAACCCAGGGATTCTGGGAATTCTGGGAATGAAGGAGGGACGAATCTGTGGCTGAAGGGAAGGGATCCTGGAGGAGCTGGACAGATCGCAGTGCTGGAAATTCTAGAATCTTGGAATCCCAGAATTCCAGAATCTTGGAATCCCAGAATCTCAGAATTCCAGAATCCTGGAAGCCCCAGAATCCTGGAATTTTGGAATCCAGGAATAATATCTGGATTTGAACTTGTTACTCAGCAGAAAAATCCAGAATTCCAGAATCCCCGAATCTTGGAATCCCAGAATATCAGAATCCCAGAATCCTGGAATCTCAGAATCACAGAATTCTAGAATCCCAGAATCTAGGACTCACAGAATTCCAGAATCCTTGGAATCCCAGAATCACAGAATTCCAGAATCCTGGAATAATATCTGGATTTGAACTTGTTACTCAGCAGAAAAATCCAACTTCAATCTGCAGCTTCAGCAGTGGCTTTTGAGAAGCTGAGGGTTTTGGATAAATCCTGCCTTGTAAACAGATGGAACAAACAAAATGTAAAAGTCATCTCCTTAAAGAACAACAAAAGAATATTTCCAGATGGGCTTTCTGATGGGAGATCAAAGTCTTCATCTCAGACTTGGGAAATTTCCCCTCCTTGCTGGTATCAGTTTTATCTGCATGCAGATCATCCAGCATTTGGTTTTCTTTCAATGAAGGCAATTGTCTTAAAGGAGCTGCAGGAGGATGCTCTTAAAGCTGAAGAAAATAGAAAAGATTTTACTAAAAATAGAGGGGAAAATTTGGGTGGGTAAAGGGGAGAGGAAACTCTTTGATTCCTTTGATTTATACAAAAATGAGATCTTCCAAAATCTCAGCTTCACCTGCAAAATGAAACAAGCAGCAAAGAGTTGAGGCAACTGATTTGGACCAACTCCTTTTTGGACTCCTCTGATTCCAAACCTCATCCCAAGGGGTCCTGTGGGCAGAAAAGAATCCCTTGGAGGTTTTATGGAGTCTGCATCCCCCAGGAACTGCAGGGACAGCACCCAGGGAATGGCTGCAGTGCCAGAGGGCAGGGCTGGGTGGGATCTGGGCAATGAGGAATTGTTCCCTGGCAGGGTGGGCAGGGCTGGGATGGAATTCCATCCCTGCATCCCTGGCAGTGCCCAAGGCCAGGCTGGACACTGGGGACAGTGGGAGGTGTCCCTGCCATGGCAGAGGTGGCACTGGGTTGGGATTTGGGGTCTCCTTGATGCCCCGCATGACAATTTTTGGCTGAAGGAGCTGTGGGCACACAGCCCCAAAGACTGAGGAGGAGTTTTCCCCTTGGATATTTTAATCTGGGTTTCCCTCTCTTCTTCTCTGCTGTTTGGGCTGGGTTGGACTCGATGATTTTAAAGGTCTGTTCCAACCCAGTGATTCTGTGGGGAATTTTGTGGGGAATTTTTGCTGCCTGGTATTAATGGGAGACAGCAAAAAAGCTTTGCAAGGATAAAAATAAAAATTAAATTAAATTAAATAAGATAAAAAATAATATAATAAATATAATAAAATAATAAAAATAATAAAATTTAAAATAATTAAATATTTAATAAATAAAAATCAATTTAATATTTAATTAAATATTCAAAATATTAAAATAATAGTAAGATAAAATAAAGAAATGAAATGAAATGAAATGAGATAAAATAAGATGAAATAAAGTAAAATAATAAAACAAAATGAAATAAAATGAAATGATAAAATAAAACAAAATAATATAAAAAGTGAAATGAAATGAAATGAAATAAGATAAAATAAGATGGAATAAAATAATAAAATAAAATGAAATAAAGTGAAATGATGAAATAAGATAAAATAAAATAATATAAAAAATGAAATGAAATGAAATAAGATAAAATAAGATGAAATAAAATAAAATAATAAAACGAAATGAAATAAAATGAAATGATAAAATAAAATAATATAAAAATGAAATTAAATGAAACAAAATAAATAAAATAAAATAAAATAAAATAAAATAAATAAATAAATAAAATAAAATAAAAAATGAAAGGAATGAAATAAAATAAAATAAGTAAATAAGATAAAATAAAGTAAAATAAATAAATAAAGTAAAGTAAATAAAATAAAATAAAATAAAAAATGAAATTAATTAAATGAAATAAAAGAAAGTAAAATAAGATAATTAAAATAAAATAAGTAGTAAAATAAAGTAAAATAAAATAAATAAAATAATATAAAAAATGAAATGAAATTAAATGAAATAAAATAAAGTAAAATAAGATAAAGTAAAGTAAAATAAAATAAAATAAAGTAAAATAAATAAATAAAATAAAATAAAATAAAATAAAATAAAATAAAATTAAATTAAATTAAATTAAATTAAATAAATTAAATTAAATTAAATTCCAGGAAGCAACCATGGCTGTGTTTGTGCTTGCAGACTCCCGGCAGGTGCAGCCCTCGCCGCCCTGGTCCTATGACCAGTCCTACCAGTACCTGGGCTCCATGGCCACGCCCGCCGTGCACCCGGCCACGCCCATCTCACCTGGCCGGGCCGGCGGCATCACCTCGCTCACGGCAGAGCTCTCCAGCCGCCTGTCGGGTAAGGAGCCCCCCGGGACAAAGGGACACAGGGACACTCCCCCGGGGACAAACGGGTGGCCCTGTCCCCAACCCTGGGCTCTCCATGCTAAGGAGACCTTCCCTGGTGACAAACGGGTGGCCCTGTCCCCAACCCCGGGTCCTCCGTGATGAAGGGACACTCCCATGATGGCAAATGGGTGGCCCTGTCCCCAACCCCGGGTCCTCCGTGATGAAGGGACACTCCCATGATGGCAAATGGGTGGCCCTGTCCCCAACCCTGGTTCCTCCGTGACAAAGGGACATTCCTATGATGGCAAATGGGTGGCCCTGTCCATAACCCTGGGCTCTCCATGACAAAGGGATCTTCCCTGATGGCAAACGGGTGGCCCTGTCCCCACCCCCGGGTCCTCCGTGACAAAGGGACATTCCTATGATGGCAAATTGGTGGCCCTGTCCCCATCCCTGCTGCCCCTAAGCCAGGGGAACCTTCCCCAGTGACAAACTGGTGGCCCTGTCCCCAGCCCTTGGGCTCTCCATGACAAAGGGACACTTCCCCAGTGGAAAACTGGTGGCCCTGTCCCTAACCCTGGGTTCTCCACACCAAGGGGACCTTCCCTGGTGGCAAATTGGTGGCCCTGTCCCCACCCACGGGTCCTCCATGACAAAGGGACACTCCCATGATGGCAAACTGGTGGCCCTGTCCCCATTCCTGCTGCCCCTAAGCCAGGGGAACCTTCCCCAGTGGGAAACTGGTGGCCTTGTTCCCAACCCTGGGTTCTCCATGAGAAAGGGACACTCCCCTCATGGCAAACAGGTGGCCCTGTCCCCAACCCTGGGCTCTCCATGACAAAGGGACACTCCTTTGATGGCAAATTGGTGGCCCTGTCCTCATCCCTGCTGCCCCTAAGCCAGGGGAACCTTCCCTGGTGGCAAACTGGTGGCCTTGTCCCCAACCCTGGGTTCTCCACACCAAGGGAACCTTCCCTGGTGGCAAATTGGTGGCTTTGTCCCCAACCCTTGTGCTCTCCATGATCAAGGGACACTTCCCTGGTGACAAACTGGTGGCCCTGTCCCCAACTCTGTACCTTCTATGACAAAGGGACATTCTCCAGTGGCAAATTTGTGGCTTTGTCCCCCCCTGGGCTCTCCACGCCAAGGGGACCTTCCCTGGTAGCAAATGTGTGGCCCTGTCCCCAACCCTTGGGCTCTCCATGACAAAGGGACACTTCCATGGTGGAAAACTGGTGATCCTGTCCCTAACTCTGGGTTCTCCATGCCAAGGGGACCTTCCCTGGTGACAAACTGGTGGCCCTGTCCCCATCCCTGCTGCCCCTAAGCCAAGAGAACCTCCCCTAGTGGAAAACTGGTGGCCTTGTCCCCAATCCTGGGTTCTCCACACCAAGGGGACCTTCCCTGGTGGCAAATTGGTGGCTTTGTCCCCAACCCTTGGGCTCTCCAAGCCAAGGGACACTTCCCTGGTGACAAACTGGTGGCCCAGATGCTGCCCCAGCCCTTCAGGGGCTCTCTGGCAAAGCTCATTCCGAGGTTCTGGAGGATTTGTGGGAAGAGCAGAGAAACAGAGAATTTTAATAAATGGAGAATTTTCACAAATGAGCTGTGTTGTGATAAACCAATCCCAGACTGGGCTGGGAAAGATCTCAAAGGCCATCAAACCCCAGCTGTGTCCCATCCCCAGCTTGTCCCCACTGAGTGTCACCTCCATCCCCTCCTGGGCAGCTCTTCCCAAGGCCTGAGCGCCCTTTCCAGGAGGAAATTCCATCTGGTGTCCAGCCTGAATCCCAAACTGGGGTTTGGTTTTTGGGGTGGGAGGAACCTTGAAGCCCATCCCATCCCTGCCAGGGACAGGGACCCTTCCCACTGTCCCAGGGTTGCTCCTGGGGCTGGGAGCCCAACAGAGCACTGTCAGAAAAGCAGGAAAAGGAGGAAAAGCAACACTTTGAAGGTGTAGGGAGAAAAAAAATTATTCAGATTGCCAAGGAATAAAGTATTCCAAAATATTCCAGCTCCATTTCCTTCCCTTCCCCTAAATCCAAAGCAGGTTTTGGGTGGACATTGGCTGCAGGATGGTGGGGTTGGACATTTAGATGTTGCACTGGATTTTCTTGTTCCCACATCCATCAAATGGTCCTGCAGAGCTTTGGAAACCACCAGAAAAACGGGAGTGAAATCCACCCCAATCCCACCCTGACCCTGCACATCTGGAAGCAATCTGTGTGTGCAGCAGCAGGAATTTTCCTAGAAATGAGTGAGAGCCATAGTCATCCTCATTTGCATAGAGCTTTTGCAAAAATCCCTCTTTACTCCACATCTTGCTCTGGTTTGAAGGCTCAGGGTTTCTTCTGAGATCAGAGGGAACCACTTGAACGTGCTCCAGCCTGCTCTGCTGCTTGCTTGGAAAGCCTCCCACCAAATCGAAATTAGTTGTTAGGTCTGGGTGATAAGTGCATTGTAGAGAGGACTGAAACACGGGGAACTTTTCCGAAAAAGCCATTTCTTCTTTTTTAAAAAAAACTGTAAATTTCTCATTCTTCATTTATACAGAAGTAGAAATCAAGATTTTAAAAATTTAGAATTCCCCTTAGTTTCTACCAGGTCCTTCTCCATGAGCTGCTTTTTCTGCCCATGGCCCCAGGGATTTTCCTTGGAGCTGGCAGAGTTTCTCCATGCCTTGAGAAGGGAACCTGGAAAGGTTTTGTTCCCACGTCAGCCTCCTTCTTTTCCTGTTTTAATTCCTTACATTAAATGCCATTCAGCATTCCTGGGGAGAATCCGTCACAACCTTTTCTGTCACCCTCACTTGAGAAAAATCTTCTCTTTGGCAGAACAAAGAGCAAATTGAGGAGGATTTTAGGCTCTCCCAACTCAAGACCTGGTGTCTCCAAGGAAAAAACAACAATGTGAGATAGATTTGAACATCTTGACATTAAATGTCATTACTCTGCTTTTTGCCAGGGCAGAATGAACCCTCCTCTGACTGACAATGTATCCAGGCAGGTTTTAGGAAGTTTCTCAGGAATGAGGTGTGGAAGCAACATTTAAAATCTGGCAGATGCCACCTTAACCTTGCCTCCTGCAGAGCTCCTGCTGCTCCATTCCATCCTGTGTTTCCCAAGTTAAACCTAAAGGGTTTAGGGGAATGAAATGTGTTCCCATTAATTTTCCAGGAAAAAAAAAAAAAAGATGGAAATTCTAAAGGAAGCAAAGAGCAAGTTCAGAGCTTTTCTGAGGAATTAAGGTGGGCTGATGTGTCCTGATGAGCTGTCAGAGCTTGGCTCTGGGGCGTGTGTGCTCCAAGAATCCCAGACTCAGTCTGCTCCAGCTTGGAATGAGCTTGGAATGTGGGGAGAGCCAGAGCTTTGTTTCCCTCTGCTCCTCCTCAGGAGTATTTCCTTCAGCACACGGCTCCTCTGCTGCAGACTCCACGCCTTGGCTGCCAGGAGAAGTTGTCTTTCTTCTGGAAAGATTTTTTTTTTCCATAATTATTGTTGTTATCTTAACCAGGCAGAGCTGCCAGCTCTGGGATGAGACCTTCCATTAACCTGAGTCATGATGAGGATCTTTCCTAAAGAGGATCTGCTGCTCTTGTTTAATCTGGGCAGGGAAAGAGAGGATGGGACTGGACATAACTCCATGGATGTCAGAGAAAGCAGAGCAGGATTTGATTCTCCTGTGGAACCTTCCAGAGTGAGAGGAAAGGAGCTGTGCCAGGGCAGGCTCAGCTTGGCCAGCAGCAGGAATTTGCCCATGGAAAGGGAGCTCAGACCTTGGCAGGGGCTGCCCAGGGAGCTTTGCAGTGCCCATCCCTGCAGGTGTCCCCTGCAGGTGGCACTGAGTGCTCTGGGCTGGGGACAAGGTCCCATGGGGCACAGCTGGCACTGCATGGGCTGGCAGGGCTGTGCCAGCACCAGGAATTCTGTAAGGAGCTGGGAAGGGGCGGAGAATCCCTGAGCAGCAGGGAAGGGGCTGGAGAATCCCTGAGGAGCTGGGCAGGGGCTGGAGAATCCCTGAGGAGCTGGGAAGGGGCTGGAGAATCCCTGAGGAGCTGGGCAGGGGCTGGAGAATCCCTGAGGAGCTGGGCAGGGGCTGAGGCTGCAGCAAAGGAGGCTCAGGGGGCCCTTGTGGCTCTGCACAAGTCCCTGCCAGTGAGGGCACAGCCGGGGGGGTCGGGCTGTGCTCCCAGGGAACAGGGACAGGAGCAGAGGGAACACAGAATCACAGAATCACAGAATAATGAGGTTGGACGAGACCTCTAAGATCATCGAGTTCAACCTATGCCCAAACACCTCAACTAGACTATAGCACCAAGTTATGGCCAGTCTTTTTAAACACATCCAGAAATGGTGATTCTGCCACCTCCCTTG
>CM019902.1:115305519-115454509 GCA_009764595.1 Geothlypis trichas | reverse complement strand
TCAGTATTCTGAAGAGAATTCAGTATTGGTTTATATATTTGTCATCAGTTTTATCTGCTCAGTTTCTATCCTTGGGAACAGCTTTCCTGGGAATCAGGTGGGGTTTTTTCACATTTGTCCCCATTTCCATGTCAGTGCAGGGGATTTATCTGAGTGCTTTAAGAAATTATTGCTCCCAACCCAAATCACTCCATGGTTCCATTGCCCAAGAAGCAGGAAAACCTCTGCCCTATTCCATGGCATTTCTAAGTCAGGATTTCTTAACGTTTGCATACAGATGTCTATTATGTGAGTTTTCTGTCAGGCTTTAAGAATTTTCTACAAATCTATTTCCCACAAATTTACTTTTATTTCTTTGTACAAAGTAGTTAATTCCCTTTATTCTCTTTTGAGCCAGAGAAGAAATCTGCTGTGAGGTGGAGCTGAGTCAGGTTCTTCCTGCTGGAATTTTGCTTTTCCAACTGCTGCTCTGGGCAGGGAAGAGCCATCCCCCTTATCCACACAGCACATTTATAAACATCCAGCAGCCAGGCATTTTTCCCTTTCTTCCCAGTGATTAAATGGCCATGAAATGTTTTCATTTATTTGGCGCCAGAGTAATCAAAATCAGTCGGAACCGCGGCGATGAAGGGAAGGAAAACAAGGAAAACAAGGAGGCGTGGGATTGATTGTGCTTCTCCTCCCAGGAGCTGGCAAAACTTCTCCCTTGCAGACTAACATCTTCTCCAGCTGGTAATTATTCCCAGTCCTCGTGGCCTCTGTCCATCCAGGATGAAGCTTGAAAAGCTCTGGAATTGCTGTGGGAGCGTCGGAGGCGGCGTGTGCGTGACCCTGCCGAGGCAGGAGGGAGCTGCTCCCAGAAAAGCTCAGTGGATGGGATTTTCCTGCTTTCATGTCTGCCCCAGTGCAGATTGTGGGTCAGGCCTCCTGATCTCCAGCATCCGGCTGCAGCGGGTGTTTTCCACTGCATCCATACAAAAATGATTCCATTCCAAGCCTTCAGCAGCTCTGCAGAGACAGGGGAGGGGGATGAGGTTGGACAAGGGAGTTTAGGGGAAAAAAACTCCTCAGAAACAACAAGAATTCCTCCAGGTTTCTCTGCTTTTCAGTTAAAACCCCAATATTTTATTTTCACTTCCTCCAAGCCGGATGGATTTCAAGGATGCTGGTTTTGTTTGCATTTTTCCTTCTGTTTTCCTGGATTTTCCCAGTCAGCTGTGTGGCCACAGAGGGCTGCAGATGAGGCACCTCCTGCTTTTCCACAGAACTTCCCAGGGCATTCCCTGCTTCCTCCAGGGAAAGGCACAACCCAAGTCCTGCAGCACTTGAACCTCTCAGGATCAGCTGGGACGAGCTGGAAGTTTGGGATTTTCCTAAATTCAAAACCAAACCAACCCAAACCAGAGCTCAACCACTGAGGTCAAAAAATTAAAACCATTGAGGGCAGTGGTTTTAAATGGAAGGAGGGCAGGGCTAGATGGAATATTGGGAAGGAATTATTCCATGGGAGGGTGGGCAGGCCCTGGCACAGGATGCCCAGAGCAGCTGTGGCTGCCTCTGAATCCCTGGAAGTGTCCAAGGCCAGGCTGGAGAACCTGGAATAGTGGAATCCCATGGGATGATCTTTAAGATTCCTTCCAACCAAATCATTCTGGGATTCTGTGGGAGCTGCTGCAGGGAAACTGTTGGAGCAGCTGGCAAACCTGCTGTTGTCTCACAGCCCAGCCCAAGATGCCAGATGGATAATGCAGGATAATTTCTATGGAAGGGCTTTTCCAGCACTATTGGCTCTAGGATTGATGACTACTTGCAGAGAATTGACTTTATGTCCTCTCCAAGGATAAATTAGGCACAATATGCACTCCAGAGGCTCCAGACTGGGATATTTTTCCTTTTGATGGACTCCTCTTGGCAGACCTGGATTTTGAGGAGCTCCAAACTCTTTCCAAAACTCCTGAGGGTGACAAATCTCCAGGGGACAGAGCAATGACTCCACTTCGTCTTGTCAGCCTCCAAGGCTGAGCTGTTTGCAGATAGGAAAACCTGCAAATCTGGGCAAATCATCTGTGTTAAGGTGCCCAATATTGAAAAGGAGCTTTCATTTGGTTGGTTTAAAAAGTTTTAAAATGTGAATGAAGCTTTTTTTTGATGTGACAAAGGAAAAAGAAAAAAGGAGTGGCAAACTAGGCAGGCTCCTAAACCTGTGGGATCATTCAACACCTTTTCCAGGCCACTTGACAGTGGATTGCCAGGTTCTTTCAGCTGTTTACAGACATAAATTCAGTTTATTTACATTCCTCTTAATCCCTTTTTTGACTGAATGTAGAGGGATTAAATAAGACCACAGCAGTAAAAACTAAGACAGTGAAAAAGTGGCACCTCTGGAGGGTCAGGCATTCAAACCTGCAGGATTTCAGCCTTCCCCAGGACGTGCTCAAGCACAGGGACATCTGTTCCATGCTCCCTGTGCTCAGCTGGAGGAATTTTTCAGAATTCCCTCACCGGCCAAAGGCAGAGCCCAGCTCCTCCAATACCTGCTCCACAGCTTTGTGCTGCTCAAAAATTGCCTCATCTGCTGAGAGTTAGAGATCTGTTGAAGTAAATGACATTTATTTCTGGGTGCACAAGGAAGAGAACAGCAAAAAACTTCACCACAGAGTTCTGAAGACTCCAGGAGCAGAAACCCCACCACAAACTCTGCCTCAGACTTGCTGACTTGTTTTCAATATCACAGAACCTTGCACTCTGTGGTTCTGCTGCTTGATCTGCTCTGCATTTCCTCACAGGCCACCACCTCTCCACCAGCTGCCATCCCCTGGAGCCCTCAGCAAATTTTGGGGAGACCCAAAAGGATTTTTGGCCACAAGAAAACGGTTTAAATTTGGGGAGTTGTGTCTTATCTGCATTTTTTTACCACATAGAAAACAGTGCTGGGTGTGCTGACTTGGAAGTCTTTTTACTGCTCTGCCTTGGTTCCTCCACAGCAAAATGTTCCTGCCTTGGACAGGAAATCCATTTAAATTCACCTGGAAAGTGCTACTTGTCAAATAATTCATTTTAAATGTTATCTATGGGATGTTTAATGCTGTGGGGGCAGAGTTAACTGCAGCTTGGAAGGCCACAGATTATCCTGGGGAGTGTAAGTAGTTAATTAAAACAGACATTTATAAGCATCTAATTAAAACTGCAGCTTGAATATATTGTTATTATTAGGGACATGAATCCCAGAGTGGTTTGGGTTAGGAGGGATTTTAAGGATCCATGGCAGGGACACCTTCCATTGTCCCAGACTGTTCCAAGCCCCAGTGTCCAACCTGGCCTTGGGCACTGCCAGGGATGCAGGGATGGAATTCCATCCCAGCCCTGCCCACCCTGCCATGGAACAATTCCTCATTGCCCAGATCCCACCCAGCCCTGCCCTCTGGCACTGGAGCCATTCCCTGTGTCCTGGCACTGCCAAAGGGGCAGGGACTGAGGCACAATCCAGGTCTCCAAGGGATTTTCCCAAGTTCACAGGACAATGCACCAGGCCAGGAATGGGATGGGCCAAACCCACAACAGCCATGGCACGAGGTTTGCCTGGTGTGAAGATTGGGCAAAGGATGGGAAAAGTGCTCAGAGGGGAGAAGGAATCACAGGTTCAAAGAGAAAAGCAGCCAGAGAATCCCAGAATTCCAGAATGGTTTGGGTTGGGAGGGGTTTTAGGGATCACCCAGTGCCACCCCTGCCATGGCAGGGACACCTCCCACTGTCCCCAGTGTCCAACCTGGCCTTGGGCACTGCCAGGGATGCAGGGGTGGAATTCCATCCCAGCCCTGCCCACCCTGCCAGGGAACAATTCCTCATTCCCAATATCCCATCCAGCCCTGCCCTCCTCCAGCTTAAGGCCATTCCCCCTTGTCCTCTCACTCCATGTCCTTGTTCAAAGTCTCTCTCTCCAGACTTCTCCCAGCCTGGGAGATTTCCTCTGGCTGTGTAAAAGCCCAAACCAGCAGCATTTATTTACAATCCCTGTACTCTCTATCCAGATGAGGAGCAGATTATCTCACCCTGCTGTTTCCCTGAACAACAAAAAATCACAACAAATAACTAAAAGTAATGAAAAACCCAACAAACATTTTCTGCCAACATGAGGCCTTTGAGACCAGTTCTCTTTCCTGGGATGAACCTTCGAGGGTGGCATTTCCCCACCCTCAGGGTGGCACAGGAGGGCCACCAAGGCCATGTGTCCCCAAGCTGCTGGTGGCCCCCTCGGTGGCTCCTGCCGGGAACGGGGACACAGCCACCAGCAGGGCCACCAGCAGCCCCCGGCCACGTGTGCCCAGAGCTCAGGGCCTGCAGGGCTGCAGGGACACGGCCCCAAGCCAAGGGACACAGCGGGGCCTGCAGGGCTGCGGGGACACGGACCTGAGCCCAGGGACAGAGCGGGGCCCTGCAGGGCTGCGGGGACACAGCTCTAAACCAAGGGACACAGCGGGGCCTGCAGGGCTGCAGGGACACGGCCCCAAGCCCAGGGACACAGCAGGGCCATGCAGGGACACGGCCACGAGCCGAGGGACAGAGCGGGGCCCTGAAGGGCTACGGGGACATGGCCCTGAGCCAAGGGACAGAGCAGGACTGCAGGGACACGGCCCCGAGCTAAGGGACAGAGCAGGGCCCTGCAGGGCTGCAGGGACACGGCCCCGAGCTAAGGGACACAGCAGGGCCCTGCAGGGCTGCAGGGACACGGCCCCGAGCCCAGGGACAGAGCAGGGCCCTGCAGGGCTGCAGGGACACGGCCCCGAGCTAAGGGACACAGCAGGGCCCTGCAGGGCTGCAGGGACACAGCTCTAAGCCAAGGGACAGAGCAGGGCCCTGCAGGGACACGGCCCCGAGCCAAGGGACAGAGCAGGGCCCGGCAGGGCTGCAGGGACACGGCCCCAAGCCCAGGGACAGAGCGGGGCCCGGCAGGGACACGGCCCCAAGCCCAGGGACAGAGCGGGGCCCGGCAGCGCCGCGGGGCCGCTCCGAGCGCGGCCTCACCGGGACGGCAGCGGCGCCGCCCGGGGCTGGGCAGGACCCGGCCCTGCTGTCCCACACGGAGCTGCGGCAGGGGCTGAGCAGGAGCTCCCGTCCCTGGAGCTGTGATCCTGGGATCCTGTGAAAGTTCTCCTAAACCAAGGAAAACTGGGGATGGGGCTGGGAGCCACCTGGGATAGTGGAAGATGTCCCTGTCCATGTGTCACCATGCGATGAGGGGGAGATGGCTCTGCCCCAATTAAGGGGCAAATGGGACCATAGGAACGCAACAGAGGGATTTGATTCAACAACACGGATTTGACTGCCCAAGAAGTGTGAGGAAGGGAGAGAGAAAGAAAGAGAAAACTCCTGTCAGAGAGAGGAGACGCAGAGCAGGAGATAATCAGCAGGAGCTCCATGAGCTGTAAGGTCCCTGCCAGCCCCAAGCCTGTGTCGAGTTGTAGGGACTCCAGAAGTGACTCCACAGCTGCTTTCTGCTGAGCAGGGCCTGGGCAGGGACAGGGGAGCAGAGGGGGCACGGCTTCAGCCACAGGCTCAGTGTTCATTCTGCTGGATGTTCTGTGTGCGAACTAGAAGTGAAAATGGGCAGAAGCGCCTTTGCAGCACCTTCACAGGCACAGCAGGCCCGGCAAGGAGCAGCCCTTGCTCCTCGCCCCCGCCCAACCGGCGCTGCCCTTCTGAGCCAGCCGCGCTCCCGGCCCACGGGCAGCGTCCCAGCGGGGCCGGGCTGGCTCCGCTCCGGCGGCTGCACAGCCCTGCTGCCGAGGGCTCTCTCCCGGCACAGCTCTCTCTCAGCCGGCCTCACCGTGCGCCTTCAGTTCGCCCGCAGAGAGCAGCGCCAGCCCTGCCCTGCCCGCCCGGCCGGCAACGCTCCCGCTGGGCTGGGGCTGAGCGCTCGCTGCTCACAGGGGACTGCGTGGCACTGCCTGGGAAAATACATCGGCACCGCCGAGAGACTGGAAAGGAAATCTGGAAAATCTTGTGCCTTTATAGAAACTTTATTAGAAAACATGCAAATTCTTCAATAACGAGAACAGTGTTGGGACATTATAATATATCGTAATTACAGCATATGGTATATGAATGTTTTTATATCATAGACTATAATATAAATATACAACATGAAATAAAAAGAAATAATTAGTTTTATTTATTCATTCAATTTTCTCTTCATTTTTCTATTCTTATCCTTAATGTTATTCTTCTTCTTTGTACTACTCTAACTATACTTCTTCTTCATTACTTCTATGCATTCTTAAATTCCTATTCCTATTCCTATTCCTATTCCTATTCCGACTCCTATTCCTACTCTTCTTTTTCTTCTTCTTCTTCTACATATTTTTAAATTCTTATTCCTATTCCTAGTACTCTTCTTCTAAGTATTTCTAAATTCTCATTACTATTCTTCTTCTATGGATCCTTAAATAAGCCTTCTCCGATTTGTCTTCTTAGTCTTCATCTTTGCCTTCTTCCTCTGTCGACATCCTCATCTTCTTTGTCTTCTTTGAGTTTGTCTTCCATGTCGCTGTCCTGCAGTGGTCTGTACTGAGAGTCCATTCCAGGAGTCTCTGCTCTGTGCCCAAGCAATGCTTGCTGCACCTTCCAGGCCCGGGGCCGGGTGTGTGTGGGGCAGGGAAGGGGGGAGCTTTGGGCTCTTTGGGCCATTTGCCAAGCCTCACTGCCCAGGTGTTCCTGCCTCTGCCTGGCACGGTTTAGCTGGGCTTGCTTGGCTTTGCTGGCCCATCCCAAAGCTTTTCCCTTGCCTGCCTCGGAGGAGCTGCAGCAGCAATCTGTCAGCCCCTCCAGCCGAACCCAACAGCTGCTGCTCCCACACCAGAGCAGCGGCACCGGCAGGAGGGGTCATCTTCATCTTTTTCATCTTCCTCTCCTCCTTTGCCTTTGTGTTCTTCCTCTTTCCCTGGTCTGTGTCACTCCTCGGGCCGTGGCCTGAGGCAGGGACAGCGGAACAGCCCCCGCAGCGCCCGCAGCGCCCGCCTGAAGCGGGAGGGACGTTTCCTGGGGGCAGCCGGCTGCCCGCGGAGGGCCTGGGCTCCCAGCCGGGCAGGGCAGGGGCTGGGGGGGCTGTGCGGGGCAGGCGCCGGCCCTTGGCTGCACGGCTGCTGTGCCGGGCACTCGGCCCAGGCCTCCCGAGGGAAAGGCACTGGGAGCTCGTCTGCCCCGAAAATCTTCCATTTCAGGGCTGTGTCCTCTTCTGGGGGCAGCTCCAGGATGCTCACCTCGTCCCACTCATCATCCTCAGGGGCCAAGGCCTTGGTTCTGATGCCGTGCTCGGTGTGGGGCAGATCTTCCTCCGTGCATCGTTCGCAGCCAGAATCTTCCTGGGACAGCTCTGGGTCTCCAATGAGGAAAGGCTCCAGGTCATCCAAGAACTGCCAGAATTTCATTTCCTCATTGGAGCCGTTCCTCCTGTCGGGCACTGCCAGCACTGACCCCGCTGCCGCCTCCTCAGCAGCTCCGCACCGGGCAGCAGCTGCCGGCTCGGCCTCCGTGGGACGGCCCGGGGCAGGAGAGGGGCTGGGCAGGGCAGGGGCTGCCCCTGCTGCCACCGCTGTGCCCACGGGGCTGGCAGAGCTGGGCCCCTCTGGGGGAAGAGCCGTGCTGGCCTCTGGACCAAGCTCGATGGCCTCTTCCACTTTGGGCAGCACCTCATCAGGTGGGTTGTCCCCTGAAACCAGCACGATGTTCTCTTCCAGAGGGGACAGCTTCTCCTCACGTGTTCTGTCCCCTGGAGAGACCTCGAGGTCCTCTTCCACTGGGGACAGCTCCTGGACACTGGTGCCGTCCTCTGGAGAGACCTCGATGTCCTTCTCAACTGAGGACAGCTCCTGGTCACTGGTGCTGTCCTCTGGAGTGTCCTTGATGTCCTCTTCCACTGAGGACAGCTCCTGGTCACTTTTGCTGTCCACTTGAATGTCCTCGATGTCCTCCTCATCTGAGGACAGCTCCTGGACATTCGTGCTGTCCTCTGGAGAGAACCTGATGTCCTCTTCCACAGAGGACCGCTCTCGGTCACTGGCGCTGTCCTCTGGAACGTCCTCGAGGTCCTCCTCAACTGAGGACAAGTCCTGGTAACTCATGCTATCCTCTGGAATAACCTCGAGGTCATCTTCCACTGAGGACAGCTCCTGGTCATTCATGCTGTCCTCTGGGATGTCCTCGATGTCCTCTTCCAATGAGGACAGCTCCTCGTCACTTGTGTTGTCCCCTGGAACAACCTTGATGGCCTCTTCCACTTGGGAATGTTTCTGGTCATTCCTGCTGCCCTCTGGAATGTCCTCAATGTCCTCTTCCACTGAGGACAGCTCTGCCTCGGTGTTGCTGTCACCTGGAGAGAGCTCCATGGCCTCTACCTGGGACAGCTCCTCATCGCAGGATGGACACAGCTGGGTGTTCTCCTTGTCCTTCCATGAGCCCACAGGCTGCTCCTCAGACCAGGAGCTCACATCATCCTCCCCCGGCAACAGCTCCTGCTCTCCCAAATCTTCCCCCTGGGACAGGAGAGGCTCGGGGGGCTCCTCCTCCTCAGCAGCTCCCGCTGGGGCAGCAGCTGCCGGCTCGGCCTCCGTGGGACTCTGTAGGGAAGGAGAGGCGCTGGCTGGGGCAGGCACTGCCTCTGCTGCCACCTCTGTGCCCACGGGGCTGCCACAGCTGGGCCCCTGGGGGACAAGGCTCAGGCTCCTCGTCACTCACTGACAGCAAGGATCTGTCCCAGATCTCAGAGCTGATGGCATTTCTGCACTGGGACAGCTCCTGGCTGCTCACACCTTCCTCCCACTGGGACAGCTTTCGCTCACTGCCATCGTCCCACCAGGGCAGCTCTTGGGCTGCAGCGTCTGCTCCTTGGGACAGCTCCTTGTCACTGCTGGCTCTCACCTGGGACAATGCCAGCTCTCTCCTGTCTTCCCATGGGGACATGTGACAGTGCACATCTTGTCTCCATGGTCAGAGGTCTTGGTACCCCTCACCTTCCCCCTAAGAAAGCTCTTGGGCATTGTCCCATTGGGACTCCTCTGGGACACTCACATCTCTCTGCAGGGACAGCTCGTGGGATTTTCTGTCTTCTCCCCATCCCAACTCCTGCTGCCCTCTCATGTATTTCCCACTGGGAATCTCTTGGGTTGTCTCACATTCTTCCCACTCGCACTCCTCTTGGTACATCTCACTGAGGACTCTCCCCACTGCTACAGCTCCCACACTGTGACAGTTTCTTTCTGTTCCTAGAGCCCTTGGTGTGTCCCACCTCTGCACTGGGAAACTTCCCAAACTCTCACACGTACCTGGCATCGGTACAGCTCTTGGCTGCTCCTGCATCTCTGCTGGGACATTTCTTGGACTCTCAGTAGTTCTGTCTGGTGAGTCTCTTGCAGAGCTTCCCACAGGGAAAGCTCGCGGTCCACGTTGCCAAAGGGCCTCTCCTCCTCCTCAGTCTGTGCCAGTGGCAGGACTGAGCTGCCCACTGCCCCCGACCACTGCCTGCTGGGGCCTCCAGCCAGCTGGGCAAGGGGCTGGCGACCGGGAGCTGGAGTTGCCTTTGTCCTCCTCGCTGTCCTTGTCTGTCGCTGTCGGCCTCTGTCGCTCTCAGCGTCCAGCGCAGACAGACACAGGGAGCTGCTTCCTGCACCGACAGCGGCTCTGCTGCCACTGGGCACCGCAGGGCTCTGCGCCCCTTAGACACCCTCGGCCAGGGCGGGGCTCCCTGATGTCACAAGGCTCTCCGGCCACCACCACCACGTCCCACATCACCAAGGGCCCCGACACCGTGTGCCCGTGTCACAAAGGCCACCCCCGGCAGCCCAACATCAGTGCAGCAGCCAGGAGGTGGCTGGGAGCAGCCCCGCACTTGTGGCCTTTGGCCCCTGCTGTGCCCAGAGCCCTGAGAGGCTTTGGCCGCGCTGCCACAGGGCAGCCCCAGCCCCACAGTGCAGAGCCCCGGCTTTGCCGCCTGCGCTGCCCAGGGCACCAGGAATCGGCCGCACGGACGGGCCGGGCACTCGTGGGCAGCGGCTCCAGGAGCCGCGGGAGCCCGGGGAGCAGGGGTGTCCCTCAGGGCTCTGCCGGGCACCGGGGCTCGTCCCTGCCTGCAGCAGCCACAGCCGGGGGCACCGAGCGCGGCCTCGGCGCCTTTGCCGGGCACGGGAAGCCGAGCGGGGCAGGGGCAGCGCGCAAGGCCGGGGCCATGCACAGGCACGATCCGTCCTTACGAACGTGTTTCTTGATGGTTCGTGGATTGATCTCAGGATGCAAAAAACTGACATGGCACAGGGGATTTGCAGTAATAATCAAAACAAATGCACCTTTATTGAATGACCACAGCAAAATGCGATAGTGGGATTAAGGGAGAGAAAAGATGGAGAAAGAGAGAGGAAAAAAGAGAAAGAGGGGATAGAGCTACCAAATGTTGAGATGAAGTTCTTTGGTCCAGTCCAGTCGTGGATCTGCCTGTTACATCAGGGAGATCTCAAAATCTCTGGCTAACTCAGAGGTTTTTATTGTGATAACGCTATTGGAAATTGCGAGGAGGGTAAACAGATCCAATAAAGAATAGATATAACAGGCAGTCCTTGTTCTCAGCAGTAAGTGAGAGCCATTGTCTTCCTGGTCCAGTGGTCACACCTGCAGGCAAACATCTCGGTTTGGCCAGCTTGCCTGGGTTGGGGGTTTCAGTGCCAGTCCTTGGAAGGAGCAGAGAGGCCTTTCCACATGGGGGTTTCATGTCTCAGTCTTTGATGGAGAGGCTCCTTACATCTCAGTCTGTCTGTCACGGTGGTTGTAAAAGTGGTGAAGGTCTTTGGTGGGAGACCACTCGAAACTCAGGGGAGCTCCAGCCAGGCCGAGAGGTGGGACAGCTCCCAAGGCTGTTGCTGCAAACAGGGCACGGTGCCCCCTTCTTCTTCTCACTGGGCTCACGGTAGCACACAGTGAACAACAGCTGTGGACAAGAGCTTAGCACTGTGCTCAGGCCTCAAGGCCCATGGCGTGTGGAACTTACTCCTACAGAGAAGACAGAAGAGTCTTCTCTTCAGTGGTCCTCAAATGACGATCATGAGGCAGATGAGGGGAAATTCAGACAGATCTCACACATGCACAGGCACCCGGCCGGGCTGGAGCAGCGGCACCACGAGAGCCTCCTGCGCTGCCACAAGGCCGGGCCCGGCTGCTGCAGCTGCCTCGGGGCACTGCCTGAGGCCCCGACTCCTGCAGCTCTGCCCTGGCCTCTGCGGCGCCACGGGCACATTGAAAAACGAAGCTTATCTTATACCAAACACAATTTTATCACTTCTTAGCAGAGGCCAGACACCACAAATCTGCAATCCCTGCAGCAGAGGAGTATTCCCATCTCTGTGCCCGCTCCAAGGGCGAACTCTTGCCTCTGGAATTTGTTTCCTCCAAGAGTTCAGCAGAGGCAGCCTTCGTGGGGCTGGAGGGCGTCCTGGTGAGGAGCTTGGCTTTGGCAAGCCCCAGGCTCAGCTTAGCACATTGTTACAGGGAGCCATCCAGAATCTGGGAGGAAAGGAGCCTGTCGGGCCAAAGTGGAAGTGTCTGGGTATTATTCCCTAGGATTGCCAGGATGTATTTTTAAATATGGAGAAATGCCCAGAAATGGTCTGTTCTGTGCATCAGAGAGGTCCAACCAGGAATATTCATGTGTGTGAATAAATACACATTCCTATTTGAATATCCTGTTCTGCTCCCTGCTTAGCTTCTCCAAAAATGATTAAAAGTGAATGAGAAGGAGAAAATGTTGTTGTGTTGTGCCAACTGATCCATATGAATTGATCCAAATCTCTGGGGTCGGACCTTTGGTACAGAGAATTGTGTTTGGGTTGAAAAGGACCTCAAAGATCATCTAAAGATCCCCAGGGCTGGGGCTGCTTCATCCCTGGCAGTGCCCAAGGCCAGGCTGGACAGGACTGGGAGCACCCTGGGACAGTGGAAGGTGTCCCTGCCCATGGAGGGGGTGGAACTGGGAGATTTTAAAGTCACTCCCAACCCAAACCATTCCATCATTCCATGGAAAGAACTGGAGCAATTTACAGCACAAATTAATTTGTCCTGACTTTTCCCAGGTTTATTTTAAGGGTTCATGTCCCTCTCCAGCTTTTCTTCAATCTCCTTTGCTTGGACAACAGCAGGAGCCAGAACCCTCAGGTGCCACCTGGTGCCATCCCAGCATCTCCAGGATGAGGAATAAACGACAAGATTGGAAGGAAGGAACCACCCACCCACATTTTCCAGAGGGAATGGAGGCAAAAAGAGGGGAAATTGCTTTCCCAAAGCTGCCTGGGAAGCCTGGCAGGACTCCTTGCAGTGGCTGTGCCCATCCTGCCTGGCTTCCTGTTCCTACCTAAAGCTGTGACTCCATCCATCCCTTGGCTCCAGCACCTTTGGAAAAGCTTCCCATGGATGTGTTCCTGTCCTGCCTTTTGTTGTTGCTGCTCCTGCTGCTGTGCTTTGTGTATGAAAAGGATTTTTCCAGCCTCTTTCTCTGCCCAATGAGTTCAGTTGCAACCACAAATCCAACAAAGGTTGGAATTTCACGACCAGACTGCACCAGAGAAGAAAAGCTTTGTTCAAAAGCAGAAAGTTTGCCTGGTATTTGCATGGCCACCATGCAAATGACCCTGAGCATTTTGCTTAAGGAAATTCCAAATTTCCAGTGAGGATTCAAAGCCACGCCGCAAACAAGGGGGGAAAAAAGGAAAGAAAAGGAAGAATAATGGATAAATAGAGTTGTGTTTAATAATTTAATAATGCTTTCAAAAACGATGTGAATATTTAAACCTGCTGATGGGGCAGGTGCTTCCATGAATCACTTTTGGGGAGATGAAGGCCACCCTGTCTCATATTTTAGCAACATCTTGAGCTCAGCTACAGCAACAATAATCTGGGTTTAATCTGCTCCTGCTCAGCTACAGTACAATAATCTGGGTTTAATCTGCCCCTGCTCAACTACAGTGACAATAATCTGGGTTTAATCTGCTCCTGCTCAACTACAGTGACAATAATCTGGGTTTAATCTGCTCCTGCTCAACTACAGTGACAATAATCTGGGTTTAATCTGCTCCTGCTCAACTACAGTGACAATAATCTGGGTTTAATCTGCTCCTGCTCAGCTACAGCACAATAATCTGGGTTTAATCTGCTCCTGCTCAGCTACAGTACAATAATCTGGGTTTAATCTGCTCCTGCTCAGCTACAGTGACAATAATCTGGGTTTAATCTGCCCCTGCTCAGCTACAGCACAATAATCTGGGTTTAATCCGCTCCTGCTCAGCTACAGTGACAATAATCTGGGTTTAATCTGCTCCTGCTCAACTACAGTGACAATAATCTGGGTTTAATCTGCTCCTGCTCAGCTACAGTGACAATAATCTGGGTTTAATCTGCTCCTGCTCAGCTACAGCACAATAATCTGGGTTTAATCTGCTCCTGCTCAGCTACAGCACAATAATCTGGGTTTAATCTGCTCCTGCTCAGCTACAGCACAATAATCTGGGTTTAATCTGCTCCTGCTCAGATACAGTGACAATAATCTGGGTTTAATCTGCTCCTGCTCAGCTACAGCACAATAATCTGGGTTTAATCTGCTCCTGCTCAGCTACAGCACAATAATCTGGGTTTAATCTGCTCCATCTCAGCTACAGCACAATAATCTGGGTTTAATCTGCCCTCCATCCCAATAATTGGATGTGCAGGAATCTCTTCCAGCTCCCAGAGGAGCCCTGCAAAGCCCTTTGCCTTGTTCTCCCTCTCCCCCTCCCATCCTGTGGCAGCTCCAAAATCTCAGGGGACCCCTCTGTCTACAGGAGGCTGAAATTTGAATTTCCCCTCATCCCCAGCGTGATCCAGGCTTTAATAGGATTCCCTGATTCCTCTAATGAGGATTTCATGTCCCAAAACTTGAATTTCCCCTCACCCCCAGCATGATCCAGGCTTTAATAGGATTCCCTGATTCCTCTAATGAGGATTTCATTTCCCAAAACTTGAATTTCCCCTCATCCCCAGCATGATCCAGGCTTTAATAGGATTTAGAGGATTCCCTGATTCCTCTAATGAGGATTTCATGTCCCAAAACTTGAATTTCCCTTCACCCCCAGCGTGATCCAGGCTTTAATAGGATTTAGAGGATTCCCTGATTCCTCTAATGAGGATTTCATGTCCCAAAACTTGAATTTCCCCTCACCCCCAGCGTGATCCAGGCTTTAATAGGATTCCCTGATTCCTCTAATGAGGATTTCATGTCCTAAAGAAGCTTGAGGGGGCTCTGATGGTGGCAGGAAAATCCAACAGGTGTTTCCAGCCATCCATGGGGAATACCCAACCTCTGTAATCCCATCCATTATTCCTTGGATCACCAGGGGTCACAGACTGGATGCTGAACCTGGGAGTGGAGGTGCTCCAGCAGGATCCAGACCTGGAAAATATCCAGACCTGTTGGAGCTCTGGGTGCTGAGAATTGCAGAATTTCTGTGCTGCCAGGCACTGACCCCCAGGAGAACACTGCACTGACCTGAGGGCCTGGAGAAGCTTCCAGAATTCAAGAATAAAACTGAGATTAAAGGTGTGGAGTTGGAATAGCAGTGTGTGATAGCACAGGGTGGGAAACTCAGAGTTTCAGGGTTTAGAATACAGGAATAGAGAGAAAGCAAGAGGGAGGTTTTGGGGTGGAGGCTGCTCCTTCGTCTTCACCTTCACCTTCACCTTCACCTTCACCTTCACCTTCTCCTTCTCCTTCTCCTTCTTCTCCTTCTCCTTCTTCTCCTTCTTCTCCTTCTTCTCCTTCTTCTCCTTCTTCTCCTCCTTCTCCTTCTCCTCCATGGGTTTGGGTGGTTTTGTGTCATTGGAGAAAAAAGTCCCCATTGCAGGCACGGGTGGTTGGGTATTGGGTTAAAAGTGAAAATAATTGAGGTGTCATTTCTTAATTGGGCAGTTCATCCTTCAAAGGCCTTGGAGAGAGAGACAGGGCTCCATTTCTAGTTTGTTGCAGTGAAGTGCTGCAGAATTCAGGGTTTGTGAGACTGTGACAGAGATAAGAACTGATAAACATCTGAGTCCCAACAAGAAATTCCCTCTCACACATTTCATCCTGACCTTGGCTAAAAAAAAGATAAAATTTGACACAGACCTTCTCCATAAAACACACCACAGGTCCTCAGGAGAACCAGGAGGGGAAAAAAATGGGAAGCAGCTGTACAAGATGGGATAAAACTGTGAGGATGAGAGAGGGAAGGGAAGGCCAAAATCTTTGTGGCTTCCATTTCCACAGGGTTTGTGGTCCAGACAAATTTCCTTTTCCTATACTTCCAGAGTTATCTGATGCAACAGGGCTGACTTTTCATTTGGCAGTTTTCTCCCTGCTCCCCACATTGGGAAAATGTGGAACCCCCAGCAAACCCCTCCACATGTTCCCCATCACCCTGGGACATTCCCAGTGCATCCCCTGCATGAAAACTCCCTGGCAGCTTTTCCTGCTGTTCACTTTCACCTGCCAGGGAAGGCCAGGAGTTGCAGTAAATAAAAACCAGCCCCAATTTTATTTAAAGCAACTGTAGAAAGAAGATCAGGGCTAATAAATTGCAGATTGATGAATGCCAGGCTTGGCTGGGGAGTTCCATCAAATGAAAACCACAGTTTAACACTTCAAAAAAAAATCTGTGCTATCAGGAGATGCTGTAACAAAGCATGACCTGTTTTTTTATCTATTATTTATTTTGTTACCATGGACATCTTTAACCTCCCCCTGAATCAGTTAAAGGAGGAATTTGCTTTTTCAGACATATGAGAAGGTTTTATTCAGAATGCATTAAAGGAGCAAATGCTGCAGGAAGGAGAGACTCCATCTTCAACTTTTCAGCTGCTGGATCTGTAGGTTTGATGGAGAAGATGAATATCTGAGCTGAGCATCAGACTGGAAGCTGGATCCTTGGAAATCTGGAGCAAAGGAGGCTCAGGGGGGACCTCAGTGCTCTGCACAGCTCCTGCCAGGAGGGGCAGGGAAAGGAGGAGAGGAAATGGCCTCAGATGGCACCAGGGCAGGCTCAGGTTGGAGATTGGCACAGAAAATTTCCCTGGCAGAGTGGTCAGGCCTTGGGCTGAGCTGCCCAGGGAGGTTTGGAGTCACTGAATTGTCCCAGAGCAGTCTGGATGTGGCCTTGGGGACAGGGATTGGGGTGATGCTGGTGATTCCTTCCCCCACAAGGAGGAAGCCAGGTCAGGAATAATCACTCCGAGACACAGAGTAATTAACTGAGTGTCTCAAGGCTGGGTCTGAGTTCTCAGAGCTGTGAACTGAACATGAAGCAGCTCAGAAATTCTTCAGTTTTTCCTGCTCTCCTCCCCAACTACAAGACTGGATCTGCTAATGAACCATCCCATTAAACAGGAGAGGAGAAATCCACTCTGGAGCAGGGCTGGCTGCCAAGGAGTTCAATTGTTCAGAAAAAATCAAGTGATGGTGCTGGGGTGGCACTGGAAGGGCTCTTCCCACCTCTGTGATCCTGGAATTCTGTAAAATTCTGTAAAAATAAATTCTGTAAAATTCTGTAAAATTCTGTAAAAATAAATTCTGTAAAATTCTGTAAAATTCTGTAAAAATAAATTCTGTAAAATTCTGTAAAATTCTGTAAAAATAAATTCTGTAAAATTCTGTAAAAATAAAATCTTTCCAAAAGGGGCAGCTGCCTGTGACCATCACTGAGCAAGGAACATCACAAACCTTGCCAGGAGCTCTGGGAACAGCTGCTCCACAGGGATTGCTCTGCCTTAACCCTGAGAGGGAGCTTGGAATCTTTAGATGGAGTAAAAACTTCCCACCAAACAGAACTTTACTCACAGACAACTACACCTTTATTCCTCCCCTCCAACAACCTGGAGAGAGCTAAATTTGGAAAGGCTTTTTAAGGAGCAAAGAAATACACACAGATGGATGCCTTCAATATTTTCCACAGCTCCAGCCTAAAGCTAAAAATCACCTGTTCCTTTTCCTCTGGTGGTTTTTCCTTAAAGCTGAGATTTGAAACTGCTGATATCCTCCAGTGAGTGACAGAATGAGGTTATTTAATTCCAGCAGCAAGGAAATTTGGTATTTTATTACTCACCAGAGGCACGTTATGTTCTGCTCTTGGAAGTTCATATTCCTGTGTAAATGTTACAGGAAGCAGGCACTGAACATTGCTGGCCCACTGGTGGAGTCTGAGCAAACTGGGATTTACTGGGACATCCAGGGCGTGATGACAGCTTGCCCTCAGGAAAACCTGGATTACAGGAGCCCTGCAGCTGATGTGGAAAGCTTGGACAGCACCAGCACGATTGTCTGGAGAGGAAGGAATGCTGCAGGAGGAGGATGATTATTTTTTAAGTCCTAAACCATTCCTAAAGCTGGGATTTATGAGAGTGAGGGAGGAATCTTCACCCAGATGTCCTCACACAGAACAAGTCGAGTTTAAGAGAATGAATTGCTCTATAAATGTGTTATTTGGGCAGGCTCTGTCTCAGCATAGACACCTCTCATTTCTCACAATCATGGAATCATCAGGGTTGGAAGAGACCTTCAGGACCCCCTGAGTCTCCTCTCCTTCAGACTAAACCCCAAACATCCCCCTCCAAATGTGTTTTCCAGCCCTTTCCCCTGGTAACCTAAATTTTAGGTGCTCTTTGCCAACTCCACCTTAAAATGGAGCTTGAAAAGTCTCCCACAGTCGATCTTTGCTCTCTCAGGGTTGGGATTTTTTAATTCTGCCTCCACAATTAGGCCAGGTTTAACCTCCATGAGGAGGAAGCCAGGTCAGGAATAATCACTCCGAGACAGAGAGTAATTAACTGAGTGTCTCAAGGCTGGGTCTGAGTTCTCAGAGCTGTGAACTGAGCATGAAGCAGCTCAGAAATTCTTCAATTTTTCCTGCTCTCCTCCCCAACTACAAGACTGGATCTGCTAATGAACCATCCCATTAAACAGGAGAGGAGTAATCCACTCTGGAGCAGGGCTGGCTGCCAAGGAGTTCAAGTTGTTCAGAAAAAAATCAAGTGGTGCAGCCCTCCAGGCTGTGAATGTGCCAAAACAACAGCAACACCCCCAATCTGTTCTCATGGCCCAGAATATGAACCAGACACAAAGAACTTTCATTAAAAAGCCACATTTTCTGCACGGAGTTTTCCCTGGAGAGAGCGACGTTCCTCGGTCGTCAGTGGGATGGATTTTACACTTCATTAAATGCCTTGATCTTTTCAGCACATTAGGCTGGGACACGACAACTTAATCTCGAGTTTGGCTGGGTTAATGATTAAAACAAGGCTTTGTGCACGTGGGTGTCTGCAGGTGCCCACAGACTCCTTCACCAGGCCTTGGAAAGTGAAATATTCCATGTTCCTGCCACAGGAGTTGGTCTAAAATTGGTGGGTTTGCACTTTTTTAGCTGCAGGGAAACAGGGGAACTTTTTAAAGCCTTGAAATTCTCCTGTGGTGCTCTCCAGGTGGAAATTCTCCTGTGGTGCTCTCCTGGGGTGATCTCCAAGGATCAGCCCCACAGAGGGATCCTTGGAGCTCCATGAGCTGATGTTGGAGGGATGGGGGAAAGGGAGAGCAGAGCCTGAGGCATTTCCAGCTGTTCTCAGGAGAACCTCATGGATTTCAGCAATTCCCAGTGCCAGGGGCTGCTCCCTGACACTCTCGTGGACTGAACCATCCTTGGAATGTGGTTTCCATCTGGATATTCCAGTGAAATAAAGGTGTAGGGAAAGCTGAAGGATCTCAGTGATGGAAGCATTTAAAGAACCTCAGGCTCAGGGTTTAGGCAAGGAAGGTTGAATTTCACCCAACTTCAGCTTTGTAAAGCAAGAGTTGTAGGCCCAGCTCATTCCTTTGACTTCCCGGACAGTGATGGGTGGGAAGGTGATTCCCAATCTCTACTCTGGGGGGGTTCCTGATTCAAGAAAAATGTGGATCTGTAGGAATGAGTCCAGGATGCTCTGAGGGCTGGAGTGAGCCAGGCTGGGAGAGCTGGGGGGGCTCACCTGGAGAGGAGAAGCTGCAGGGAGAGCTCAGAGCCCCTGGCAGGGCCTGAAGGGGCTCCAGGAGAGCTGCAGAGGGACTGGGGACAAGGGATGGAGGGACAGCACCCAGGGAATGGCTCCAGTGCCAGAGGGCAGGGCTGGGTGGGATCTTGGCAATGAGGAATTGTTCCCTGGCAGGGTGGTGAGATGTGGCATTCACATTCTCTGAACAGAGAGACATAATTCTCTCTCAAGGTTTTTTCCTAGAGAAACACAGAAAAAAGAAGAGAAAAACAATTCTGATCTCTACTTGCTGCCCCTGTTGTTTTGCATGTGTAGAATATGTTAGAAAGGTTGTTTACCTGAAGTGA
The DNA here is from genome assembly GCA_009764595.1 of Geothlypis trichas. NCBI lineage: Eukaryota > Metazoa > Chordata > Aves > Passeriformes > Parulidae > Geothlypis > Geothlypis trichas. Next base: position 115,435,109 of record CM019902.1, on the reverse strand, counting down.
TTTGTCACATTCTGCTGAGGATTGTTTTATTTCCTCAGCCAATTAGAAAAAAACTGTGTCCTGACTGTTGAGAGACAGTCACGAGTTTTCTTTAGTATTCTATGTAATATAATTATAATATAGTGTTGAAAATTGCAATGCAAGATGTTTTCCATTACCATCTGTATGGCAGATTATCTTGGTCAAGTGGGCAGTTTGCCTGATCTCTGCCTGAGTGATCACAGTCACTCCTCCCTGGGGAGGGGACACCTGCTGATAACAGCTATGGAATGTCCCTACATGGCTGATAAGAACTGCAGCATCCCATTGGGAGATGGGAGCCCAGAGGGAGGAGCCAAGCATTCCTACCTGGATAGAATCTGGAGATTCTGGAACACCAACCAAGCATTGCTACCTGGATAGAATCTGGAGATTCTGGAACACCAGCCAAGCATTCCTACCTGGATAGAATCTGGAGATTCTGGAACACCAGCCAAGCATTCCTGCATGGATATAATCTGGAGATTCTGGAACACCAGCCAAGCATTCCTACCTGGATATAATCTGGAGATTCTGGAACACCAGCCAAGCATTCCTACCTGGATAGAATCTGGAGATTCTGCAACACCAGCACAGCTTCTGCACTGGATTCCCCAGAGGAACAGCAGCTGCCTCTTCTCCCACTGAATCTTCAGAGGAAGAATCCATCCTTCTCTACAGGATCCCTGCTCCAGCAGAGCCAGCCCTGACCCTGCAGGAGGGCTGAGCCACAATTCCAATGGCACTGCTGCCAACAGCCTGACCCACAGGGTGTCAGGTTGGGCTCTGACTCTGGCAGTGTTGGTTTAGTTTACTTCATTGTTTATTTTATCCTTTTTTTTCCCTATTAAAGAACTGTTATTTCCTGCTCCCATATTTTTGCCTGAGAGCCCCTTAATTTAAAATTTACAGCAATTCAGAGGGGTGGGGAGGGTTTACATTCTCCATTGCAGGGGAGGCTCCTGCCTTCCTTAGCAGACTCCTGGCTTTCCAAACCAAGACAAACATAACATAATATAGTTTAATAAAGTAATTGTTCAGCATTCTGAATCAATGGAGTCAAGTGCCAATCATTCCCTGCCTCGGGGGGCCCTGATTTTACTGCAGTGAGGCCCTGGCACAGGTGCCCAGAGCAGCTGGGGCTGCCCCTGGATCCCTGGCAGTGCCCAAGGCCAGGCTGGGCACTGGGGACAGTGGGAGGTGTCCCTGCCATGGCAGGGGTGGCACTGGGTGGCTGTGAGGTCCCTCCCAACCCAAATCCAGATTTTATTATTCCTGCTCTGATCCCCTCTGCCTTCCCCCTGTGATTTGAATTCCATCCCCTCAGCACTCACTGCCTGTGCCCAGGTTCCTTCCAGAGCCATCCCTGGCAGGTGATCCCTGTGCAAACCCAGCTGGGAATGGCTCCAGTGCCAGAGGGCAGGGCTGGGTGGGATCTGGGCAATGAGGAATTGTTCCCTGGCAGGGTGGGCAGGGCTGGGATGGAATTCCATCCCTGCATCCCTGGCAGTGCCCAAGGCCAGGCTGGGCACTGGGACAGTGGGAGGTGTCCCTGCCCATGGATCTTGCTGATCTTTAAGGTCCCTCCCAACCCAAATCTTTCCATGATTCCATGACATTGCCCAGCTAAATGAAATTGAACCATAAATATGGATATTTAGATATTTAGATATTTAGAATAACCATAAATATGGATATTTATAACTGAACCATAGATATGGATATTATTTTTGGAAATCTTTTTTCTAACAGGGAAATGCCTCTCTATTTTTCCTTTCCACAACTTAGGCCAGAAATAGTTCCCCAGTACAGACCAGCACTAGAATTCCTGCATTTTTAATATTAATAAATCATGCAATCACAGGAAGGAGGGTGCTGACTCCTCTTTTAGGAAATGTGATGGTTCATCCCTCTTTTTTTTTCCCAACAGAAGTTAAAAGCAGGGATTTAGGCATCAAATAACTAGGAGATCATAAACCAAATGGCAGGAGGGATGGGGAGAGAAGAGAGAGCAAACCTTGGAAGTAAGACACAAAACTTCAGCTTGTGAATTATGGAATTATGGAATATCCTGAGTTGGAAGAGACCCACCAGGACCACTGAATTCCAACTGGATCAGCTGGCTCAAACAAGCAGCAAAATTGTCCCATTTTGTAGGGTTTTCTCCTCTTTGCCAGCTTTTGGAGCTCCAAGACACGACACATAAAAAACAAAACTAAATCAGCACTTGCTGTAATTCCTGACAGTATTCCCAAGACTTTAATCCAGGAGTGATTATTCAGTAGGAATTTTGATGTTTTTAATAAATTCAAGCAAACAGTCGATTGGAATATCCTCTAAAATGCAGGATCTGCTCCCTGGTTCCTCCCCCAGGTGATCAGGGAAGCAGATCCACAGATGCAAACCCAGCACAAAACCCTTTGGGGTTCTTTTGGCTTTTTCCCAACTCCCCATCCCTTGTAATGCATTTCAGGATTGTCATTCCCGTCACTTCATCCTCCTCCATTTCTTCACTTGGAATTTCTCTGAAAGCCTTTTGTTTGGGACCATAACTGGGCTCTGACATCAGAATCCCACAAACCCTGGTGGAGCCAGCCAGGACTGAGCACCTGCTCCCGGACGTTTCCTGTGTGGGCGGCCGAGGCTGGGGACGCTTCAAATCCCGGTTATGGAAAATTCCCAAATTCCAGAGGGGTTAAAACTGGATAACAACACCTCAGTTCCCAGCCCTGTATGTGTTTGGTGTAAAAGCAGCTCAATTTTGTAGGATTTAGGGGAGAAGAGCAGAAATCTGGTCCTAAGTCTTTAGTTCAGCCACGTTTCATCATCCTTCTCTTGTTGTCTCCAAGTGATGTTCTCATCCCAGGCTCATGTTGGAAAATAAAGGGAATAACTCTGGTAGTAATTCTGAAATATTTTTCCCCTCTCATTCTTTAATATTTTACATATTATTATTATTATTATTATTATTATTATTATTATTATTATTATTATTATTATTATTATTATTTTAAGGGTCATTATATTTGAAATCAATGCATTTTTCCGCTGCTCACTCTTTAATATTTTACATTCTATTGTTATTATTATTTATTATTATTATTATTATTATTATTATTATTATTATTATTATATTATCATTATTTTAAGGGTCATTATATTTGAAATCAATGCATTTTTTCCGCTGCTCACTCTTTAATATTTTACATATTATTATTATTATTATTATTATTATTATTATTATTATTATTATTATTATTATTATTATTATTATTATTATTATTATTATTATTTTAAGGGTCATTATATTTGAAATCAATGCATTTTTCCGCTGATCACTCTTTAATATTTTACATTCTATTGTTATTATTATTATTAATTATTATTATTATTATTATTATTATTATATTATTATTATTATTATCATTATTTTAAGGGTCATTATATTTGAAATCAATGCATTTTTCCGCTGCTCACTCTTTAATATTTTACATTCTATTGTTATTATTAATTATTATTATTATTATTATTATTATCATCATCATCATCATCATCATCATCATCATCATCATCATCATTATTTTAAGGATCATTATATTTGAAATCAATGCATTTTTCTGCTGCTCGCTCTTTAATATTTTACATTCTATTATTATTATTATTATTATTATTATTATTATTATTATTATCATCATTATTATCATTATCATTCTTTTAAGGATCATTATATTTGAAATCAATGCATTTTTCTGCTGCCTCCATATAAAAAGTAAAAATAAAAAAAAAATGTGAAGAGAATAAATCACTTTAAAATGCCAGGGATAATTTTTATACTCCACAGAAACTCCTTCATAATTACACCAAAATTCCATATTAAAAATTTTTTAAATTTTTTAACCTACTCAAAAATGAAGGTGTGGAAGAACTGAAGGGATTTAGCCCCTAGGTAGAAAAAATAGGCAAAAGTCATTGCTCAAAAATTGTGGACAGAGTGATAGATGGGAGGAAAAAAAATCAAGGCTTGGAATTTTTCCAAGGAAAACTGCAGAGATTCCTCAGCAGGAGGCCAAAGTTCAGCCTGGGAGGAAATTGGAGCTCCTGATGGCTGAGGGAAGTGCAGAAAATGCATCAAAATAATCAATGACAGGAGGATTTCATGGGTTATCCTTGACTTTGGGATAAATGCAGGATATTCTCTTTAATCCCAAAGATAAATGTGTGGCCAAGTGGTTCCAGTGTTTTATACCCAAATGGAAGGCAAAGAGAAAGGATAAAATTCCGCTTAAAAACTGGGACTTGGACAAGATATGAGGATTTTCCTGGAAAAAGGAGGAAAATTGAGCAGAAAATTCCCTTCCAACTAAACCAGTGAGCCTGCCTTGGGATCCTCCTGTGATGGGACCAGGCCTGATCCTGGGATCATGCTCCAAGATCATGGAATGCTTTGGGTTGGAAGGGACCTTAAATCCCACCCAGTGCCACCCCTGCCATGGCAGGGACACCTCCCACTGTCCCCAGTGTCCAGCCTGGCCTTGGGCACTGCCAGGGATCCAGGGATGGAATTCCATCCCAGCCCTGCCCACCCTGCCAGGGAACAATTCCTCATTGCCAAGATCCCACCCAGCCCTGCCCTCTGGCACTGGCAGCCATTCCCTGGGTGCTGTCCCTCCATCCCTTGTCCCCAGTCCCTCTGCAGCTCTCCTGGAGCCCCTTCAGGCCCTGCCAGGGGCTCTGAGCTCTCCCTGGAGCTTCTCCTGTCCAGGTGAGCACCCCCAGCTCTCCCAGCCCAGCTCTCCCATTCCAGAGGCCTGGAATGACAGGAATTCTCCAGGAGGAGTGTGGATGATATCACCCACGCTCCTCCCCTCAGTGATGGTTGTGGTGCTGGAATCAGCTGGGACTGGATGATCCTGAAGGTTTCTTCCCACCTTGATGGTGACTCCACCACCTCCCTGGACAACTCATTCCAATTCCTGACCACTTTTCCAGGCAAAAAAGTTTTCCAAATATCCAAACTGAACCTGCCCTGATTCTGCTTTGCATGATCTCTGTCTGACCCTGCTCTCACCCAGCCCTTTTCCACAAAAATTCTCCTCCCCTCAAGCTCTGAAAGTGAATGGAAATTTAAAAATAAAGATTAAAAATGTTGCTGGAGCAAACATGAGTCACGTTCCATGATCTCTACAGAGCTGGGTGATGCAAACACCCCAGGAGAGGGGGTGGGATTTTAAGGAAGGTCCTGTTGTGTTTGACCACAATGAGACATTTTTAGCATGTTAAAATAAGTCACCCTGAGGAAAAAACATTGAAAAAATTAAAAATGAAACTCCTCTGGTGAACTGATGAACTTGTGTTCCCACTATGGAATAGGCAGGCTCTGGAATTTGCCTGCTGACCAATCCATCAGTCTCCTTACTCCATGGAAAACCAGAAAAAGAAAATTTCTCACCTATAAAGCAGCAGTGCCACCCACCCCAGAGGCGATGTCATCCCACATTCCACTTTAAAAATTCCTGTCATTCCAACCCTCTGCTCTGAGCCAGGCTGGGAGAGCTGGGGGTGCTCACCTGGAGAGGAGAAGCTGCAGGGAGAGCTCAGAGCCCCTGGCAGGGCCTGAAGGGGCTCCAGGAGAGCTGCAGAGGGACTGGGGACAAGGGATGGAGGGACAGCACCCAGGGAATGGCTGCCAGTGCCAGAGGGCAGGGCTGGGTGGGATCTGGGCAATGAGGAATTGTTCCCTGGCAGGGTGGGCAGGGCTGGGATGGAATTCCATCCCTGGACCCCTGGCAGTGCCCAAGGCCAGGCTGGACACTGGGGACAGTGGGAGGTGTCCCTGCCATGGCAGGGGTGGCACTGGATTGGATTTAAGGTCCCTTCCAACCCAAAGCATTCCATGATCTTGGATCATGACCCCAGTATCAGGCCTGGTCCCATCACAGGAGGATCCCAAGGCAAGGCTCACTGGTTTAGTTGGAAGGGAATTTTCTGCTCAGTTTTCCTCCTTTTTCCAGGAAAATCCTCATATCTTGTCCAAGTCCCAGTTTTTAAGCAGAATTTTATCCTTTCTCTTTGCCTTCCATTTGGTTATAAAACACTTGGAACCACTTGGCCACACATTTATCTTTGGGATTAAAGAGAATATCCTGCATTTATCCCAAAGTCAAGGATAACCCATGAAGTCCAGGAATGGCTCCAGTGCCAGAGGGCAGGGCTGGGTGGGATCTGGGCAATGAGGAATTGTTCCCTGGCAGGGTGGGCAGGGCTGGGATGGAATTCCATCCCTGGATCCCTGGCAGTGCCCAAGGCCAGGCTGGACACTGGGGACAGTGGGAGGTGTCCCTGCCATGGCACTAGAATGGGATGAGCTTTAGGTCTTTTTGAAGTGCCCCTGTCACCATAATTCACCTTCAAATTTGAATTTTGCATCTGATTTGAAAGAAAAACATCCCAGCCCTGACTCTTGTAAGGGAGAAGATGTTTGGGTTGCCTGGGAATTTTCATTGGATGTGTTTGTTTTCCTCCAGCTCATTTATATTCACCTGCATTTATGGACAGGTTAATTTTTTGGATGAAGCAGAGCCTTGGAATGGTTTGGGAGGGATCTTCATGATCACCCCATCCCAGGGACAGGGCAGGGACACCTTCCACCAGCCCAGGCTGCTCCAAGCTCCACCCAGCCTGGCCTGGGACACTGCAGGGCTCCAGGGACACCATCCATCCCCAGGCTGCCTGTTCCTGCTCATGAGAACCATGAGGGTTCTCTGTTCATAAAAAGGACTCAAACTCCTGCTCTGCCAAATTAAAATGAGTCAAATGCAAAGGCCTGGCCAGTCAGAAACCTCCCAGATCTGAGATTCGTTCAGTGATTAGTCCCAGGTGAGGTTAAAAACCCCGAGAGAGGCATTTTCAGAGCACTGGAAGATTTTATTTCAGCATTTCTGAAGTGAAACTCCTGAGTCTTCATCTCTTGTTATTTAAAAATCTTTTTTTTGTTGTTGTTTTAACGATTGAGTTTTCCTTTGTTTCCTACTACAAAGTGCAAGGAACCTGAAAGGAAACATCCCAAACATTTCAGTGAGTTCCAGGGCATCTTTTGAGAGAGATCCAAACTCCAACCCTCTGCTCTTTGATTTGTCAGGAACAGAGACATCTCCATTTATTTTTTTCAGTCCTTTTTGTTCCCACTTTTTTCAAAACTCCATCCCCCAGCTCCTCATTCCATCCCCAGGCAGGTGGGAATTGCTGCACCAGTGCAGATTTAGGTGGTTCCTGGGAGCTGTGCCCTCAAATGAACAGGTTAAAAGTGATATAAAACACAATCAAATGAAAATAAATTAAAATAAATATGAAAATAAAAATACCAGCCATGGGGTTTGGGTTTTTTCCAAGAGGCAGAGTTCCATAGAACTCTTGTTTTTCTTTCTTTTTGGATCAGGTTTGGGCATGAAGTTGCAAACTTTTTTTTCCCTTGATTTCATCTTTCTTTCTTTCTTTATTTTTATAATAATTGGACCACACAGCCTCCTGTCAGCAGAGCTTTTACTGTCACCCTTCAACATCTTGGCCCCTTTGTGTCCAGTTCACACTTTGAGGCACTTTATAAAATTGGTGCCCAAGAAGATTCATTTAATAAATTGAGATTCCCAGCAGTGGCTTTCCCTTCCAGGAAAAAAAAAAAGAAGATTTAAATCACACAGTGACACTTCCAACTGAGAAAGAAAAATCCATGAATTCCCTATTTTCTGTCTTCTGTGACTTCTATATAAATCTGCATTTACAAACACCCCCTGTGAATACTACAAGGCCTAAATTTGACCACCAATAAATTAAAATTTAATTTAAATACAACACAGTGCTTTTTTGGCCTGGCACGCCCACCTAATTAACGTAACGAGAGAAAACACTGATGCTAAATAATGATGCAATTTTGTGTCTGCCCTCACTCTTTTCCAAGGTTCAGCCTCCCACCCAGACGATTACCCTGGAAAACCTCTCCAAAAAACCAACCCAGCCTGGAAAGCCCGAGAGGCTGAGCTGGGATTGACTTTGGATGCAAGTGGGTGGTAGGAACATAAAAGGGATGGCATCAGATTAGAGCTGGGGCTTTGATCTCAGCTCAAAAGCAATAAAAGAGTCATAAAGGACTTTCACTCTGCACCTCAAAGCTCGAGACAGAGCCTTACTAAGCCTCCCAACTGCCCTGGGGCTGATGTTATCACCTGGGGTTTGCAGAACACTAAACCCAGCCCAAAGGTCTGAGGTGCTTTGGCTGAGGCAGCTCTGCCTCATCCAGCTCAGCCTCATCCAGCCCATCCTTATCCAGCTTCATCCTCACCTTCATCCATCCCATCCCCATCCAGCCCATCCTTATCCAGCTTCATCCTCATCTTCATCCATCCCATCCCCATCCAGCCCATCCTTATCCAGCTTCATCCTCATCCAGCCCATCCTCATCCAGCTTCATCCTCATCTTCATCCATCCCATCCCCATCCAGCCCATCCTCATCCAGCTTCATCCTCATCTTCATCCATCCCATCCCCATCCAGCCCATCCTTATCCAGCTTCATCCTCACCTTCATCCATCCCATCCCCATCCAGCCCATCCTTATCCAGCTTCATCCTCACCTTCATCCATCCCATCCCATCCAGCCCATCCTTATCCAGCTTCATCTTCATCCATCCTCATCTTCATCCAGCCTCATCTTCATCCTCATTCAGCCTCATCTTCCTCCAGCCTCATCCTCATCCTCATCCATCCCATCCCCATCCAGCCCATCCTTATCCAGCTCCATCTTCATCCAGCTCAGCCTCATCCAGCTCAGCCTCATCCAGCTCAGCCTCATCCAGCTTCATCTTCATCCAGCCTCATCTTCATCCATCCTCATCTTCATCCATCCTCATCTTCATCCAGCCTCATCTTCATCCACCCTCATCTTCATCCAGTCTCATCTTCCTCCAGCCTCATCCTCATCCTCATCCAGCCCATCCGCATCCAGCTTCATCCAGCCTCATCTTCATCCAGTCCATCCTCATCCAGCCTCATCCTCATCCATATTATCTTCATCCATCCCATCCCCATCCATCTTATCCTCATCCAGCCTCATGTTCATCTTCAACCACCCCATCCCCATCCAGCCTTATCTTCATCCATCCCATCCCCATCCAGCCCATCCTTATCCAGTCTCATCCTCATCCATCCTCATTTTCATCCAGTCCATCCTCATCCACACCATCCTCATCCAGCCCATCCTTATCCATCCCCTCCCCATCCAGCTCAGCCTCATCTAGCCTGTCGTCATCCATCCCATCCTCATCCATCCCATCTCTATCCAGCCCATCCTCATCCAATTTATCCTCATCCAGTTTATCCTAACCCTAACCCTAATTCTCATCCAGTTTATCTTCATCCAGCCTCACCTTTATCCAGCCCAACCTCTTCCAGTTCAGCCTCATCCATCCTATCCCCATCCATCCCATCCCATCCCATCCCATCCCATCCCATCCCATCCCATCCCATCCCATCCCATCCCATCCCATCCATCCCATCCCATCCCATCCCATCCCATCCCATCCCATCCCATCCCATCCCATCCCATCCCATCCCATCCCATCCCATCCCATCCCATCCTCATCCATCCTAACTCCATCCATTCCATCCCCATCCACCTCATCTTTATCCATCCCATTCTCATCCATCCCATCCCATCCCTTCCATCCTCACCCTTCCTCACAGGGGCCACCATGGTCATGGATTTCTGGCGCCCTCTCCCATCCCTGGTCACGGCCCAATTTCACAGAATCATGGAATCATGGAATGGGTTGTGTTGGAAGGGACCTTGGAGATCATCCAGTCCCCCAAGGACACCTCCCACTGTCCCAGGCTGCTCCAGCCCCAGTGTCCAGCCTGGCCTGGGGCACTGCCAGGGATGCAGGGGCAGCCACAGCTGCTCTGGGAATTCCATCCCAGCCCTGCCCACCCTGCACAGGGAACAATTCCTCATTGCCAAGATCCCATCTGTCCCTGCTTGCTCTGCTTTGGGCACAGACCATCATCCTCATGTTTGTCACTTCTGTTTGTCGCTCTGTGGAGCACTGGAGTCTCCCCTGGTCTTTCAGAACATCATGGAACTACCAAGGTGGGAAAACCCTCCAGGATCACCCAGTGCCACCCCAGCCTCACAGCATCACCCCAATCCCTGTCCCCAAGGCCACATCCAGACTGCTCTGGGACAATTCAGTGACTCCAAACCTCCCTGGGCAGCTCAGCCCAAGGCCTGACCACTCTGCCAGGGACATTTTCTGTGCCAATCTCCAACCTGAGCCTGCCCTGGTGCCATTTGAGGCCATTTCCACTCCTCCCTTCCCTTGGACCCCTCCTCTCAGGGACTTGTGGTGACCAAACATTTCTGTTTCCCCAAAGAAACAAACTCTCACCCTTTATTTGGTTTTTATTTGGTTTTGGTTTTGTGTCCACGCCCTCCTGGGGCTCTCAGCAGAGCTCTGAGGGACCCAAGTCAGAACTTGTGGATCTGATCCCGTGCAATGTTGGAGCCACCACATCCCTGAGGAAGAGCACTCCAGTGGCAGGGATGAGGATGCTGCTCTTCCTCCCTCAGGCTCCCAGCCCCTCCATCCATCCCTGGATATTCCACAGCCTTTTCACACCACCCCAGGACCCCCTCAAGCTTCAGCTCTGGCCATTTCCACCCTGCTCTGCTCACCCAAGGGTGAAGAATCCCTTGGAATGTGTTATCCTGGACAGCATCCATCAGCTGTGAGATGGGATCTGACCAGGCAGCCTGGGACAAGCCCCATCCTCCTCCTGCTCTGTTCCCACTTGTTTTTCCCCATGGATTTGGGGCTCCCTCATCCCTTTTCAAACCTCCAAAAAATCGGCTCCCATCTGAAAGTCTGGTTCCCTGCTCCAGAATTACCATAAAGCTCCTTTTTCCCAGACATCTCCTCTGCTTCTTCCCTCCAGGCTTGGTCCTGATGGATTTGGAGCTGTCTGGAGTTTGGAAACCCCTGGCAGGAGCCCAGGTGGCTCCACAAAGAAGGAGCGAGGGAATTTTGGGAGAGTCCTTGGCCATGGATGGGGTCAAGTCCACATTCCAGGGGAGTCAAGGGTCTCTGGTGGATCCTGGAGATTGGGAAAGGGGTTAAAAGGAGAATTAGGGGATGGGGTGGGATGGGGACTTGGAGGCAGGAGTGACAGGACATGAAGGGACAGGAGGATGAATCTGATGAATTTGTGCCTTAGCACAAATGGAATTATTTATATTAATTTGAATAATGTCTTGCATTTGATCCCAATGGGAGTAGAAGGAGAACGTGGAGGAACTTCAGGAATGGGGAGAACTTGGAGCCAGAGCTCCCCTTCCTTATCCCATGGATGGGATGGGATGGGATATGGACTGGGAACCAGGAGTGACAGGACATGAAGGGACAGGAGGATGAATTTGTGCCTTAGCACAAATGGAATTATTTATATTAATTTGAATAATGTCTTAAATTTGATCCAATTGGAATAGAAGGTGAACTTGGAGAAACTTCAGGAATGGGGAGAACTTGGAGCCAGAGCTCCCCTTCCTTATCCCATGGATGGGATGGGATGGGATGGGATGGGGACTGGGAACCAGGAGTGACAGGACATGAAGGGACAGGAGGATGAATTTGTGCCTTAGCACAGGGAAAATGGGATTAACTCCATTAATTTTAATAATTTCTTGCATTTGATCCCAATGGGAACAGGAGGAGAACTTGGAGGAACTTCAGGAATGGGGAGAACTTGGAGCCAGAGCTCCCCTTCCTTATCCCTTCCTTTCTTTCCCTCATTGGGAATGCATCAGTGCCCATGCCATGGGAGCACCTGGCAAACTGTTGTGATTGCATAATAATAATAATAATAATAATAATAATAATAATAATAATAATAATAATAATAATAATAATAATAATAATAATAATAATACAGAAATAACTAAATGAAGGGAATAGAAACTTCTCCATAGTCCATCATTACAATAAGACCTTTTTATCCTGAGGAGTCACATCCCAGAGTCCATATGGTTTGTTTTGTATTCCATGAAAAATGGTCAAGATTTTGGACATTTTATTATTCTAAATGAGTTTGAGAAAAATTTAAAATCCATTTATGCCAGGAAAAAAACATTAAAATATCAAAGTCTTTTTGAACTAAAAAATCCCAACAGAATCCAAACCAAACCAGGTTTCACTTAATGACTTTGAATCATTTTTTAATTCATATTTCAGCATCTTAAAACGTTACTTATATTTATCACAAAAGAAAAAGTATTTATTTTAACTCCCACCCTTCAGTTTTCCTTTGAAAGTACAAAGGGATACGTTTAGACCACTTCCATATTTTTTTTTAAAGATTACTTGTCTTTCCTGATAGTGGGTGCTGAGAATGGGGAACCCTGGAATAATGAAAGAATGAAATAATGGAATTATGGAATCATGGAATAAAGGAATAATGGAACCACGGAATTATGGAATCATGGAACCATGGAACCATGGAATAATGGAATCATGGAACCATGGAATCATGGATAATGGAATTATGGAATCATGGAATCATGGAACCATGGAATTATGGAATTATGGAATTGTGGAATCATGGAACCATGGAATCATGGAATTATGGAATTGTGGAATCATGGAACCATGGAATGGTTTGGGTTGGAAGGGACCTAAAGCCCATCCAGTGCCACCCCTGCCATGGCAGGGACACCTCCCACTGTCCCAGGCTGCTCCAGCCCCAGTGTCCAACCTGGCCTTGGGCACTGCCAGGGATGCAGGGATGGAATTCCATCCCAGCCCTGCCCACCCTGCCAGGGAACAATTCCTCATTGCCCAGATCCCATCCAGCCCTGCCCTGTGGCACTGGAGCCATTCCCTGGGTGCTGTCCCTGCATCCCCTGGCAATTGTCTCTCTCCAGCTTTCCTGGGGCTCCTTCAGGCCCTGCAAGGCCACCCTGAGCTCAGCCCAAAGCTTCTCCTGTGCAGGTGAACAATGCCAGCTGTGCCAGCCTTTCCTCCCAGCACAGCTGCTCCATCCCTCTGCTCATCCTGGAGCCTCCTCTGGGCTCTCTGCAGCAGCTCCAGCTCCTCCCTGGGCTGGCCCAGCTCTGCAGGTGGGGAATCACCTGAGGGGGCTCAGGGACACAATCCCAATCCCTTTCCTGCTTTTGAATCCATGAACATCCCAAGCCAGCAGAAACCACACGGATTCCTCCCTCTCCATCCATCAGGGATCTCACAGAATCTCACAGAATGCCTTGGGAACATCAGAATTCAGATGTCACTTGAGCTGTGCTGTGACATGAACCCGTCTGGCCTCTTACACAAACACACAGCGTCCCATTTGCATAAAACCCGATATTCAAATAAGGGAATATTCCTTTTGCCTAATTTAACCAGTTTGTTTTTCTACTCTTGGTGTCTTTTTACCACTGTCTCACCTCCTCTTAACTCCCCCCAAAAAAATAACCCAACCCAACCTCACAACTCCTGATTTCCTGTCACCAACCAGGATTTTTTTGACAGATTCCCCTTGGGAAAAAAAGTAAAAAAACCCCAAACCTGGCTCTCCCGGAGTTCACGGTGCCCTCATTTACCTTTTGCATAACAAAAGCTCAGCCTTTAATTGTGAATAGATGTTTTGTGTCGAACCAGGTGTCTCGCAGCACATTAAAAGTCAGCAAAAAGCCAATTTGCTTTGTTTCAAAACATTTCGTTTCAATCGCTGCCAAGGCCTGGGGCTAAACACAAATTCGGGTTTGAGGCAGACAGGGAGGTTTGAAAGGTTTTTTTGGGTATTCATCTCACCTAATCCTATTGTCCTGGAAGAGATTTGGAGAAGTAAAAGTGTAGAGAATTGTGATTATGGTAAATTGATCCCACAAATAGAGCAATTTCTGTCCAATTAGGTGAAAAGAATGATTAGAAATTAATGTCTGGATTTAAAAGAAGTTGGAGTCTCCTCGTGGCAGTGGAGATCCTAAACCTTTCACTTGTTGATGGATTTAATCAGAGTTTAATGAGGATTTTTGCAGTTGTGATTGACAGGTTTGGAAATCACAACCACAAATCCATTCCTGCTCTCCCAAAACCACCCCAAATCCTTGGCAGAGGGGTTTAGGCACGAGCTTAAACTCTTTCCTAACTGAGGGCATTTGGAGTCCCCACACCTGGAAGGATTTTTGTACACTCTGAATTCATGAGTATTCCCAGGGAATTTAATGGGGCTGATCCCACGGGTGAAGCCACTTATGGGAAAGAGCCTTTAATGTATTTAAGTAAAATAATGGATGCACAAAACCGATGTGATCCCATGGGAATTCCACCCTGGAGCAGCTCCTGGCAGGGATCTGAGGCCCCCTGGAGCAGGTTTGGTGGGAGGACTTGGGATCCTATGGGAAAAGGACCCACATGGGGCAGTTCCTGCAGGAATGACCCCATGGATAAAGGACCCACATGGGGCAGTTCCTGCAGGAATGACCCCATGGATAAAAGGGACCCACAGTGGGGTAGTTCCCATAGGAATGACCCCATGGATAAAGGACCCACATGGGGCAGGTCCTGCAGGAATGACCCCATGGATAAAGGACCCACATGGGGAAAGTCCTGCAGGAATGACCCCATGGATAAAGGACCCACATGGGGCAGGTCCTGCAGGAATGACCCCATGGATAAAGGACTCACATGGGGCAGGTCCTGCAGGAATGACCCCAGGGATAAAAGGGACAGACACTGGGGCAGGTCCCGCAGGAATGACCCCATGGATAAAGGACCCACACTCAGGCAGTTCCTACAGGAATGACCCCATGGATAAAAGGGACAGACACTGGGGTAGTTCCTACAGGAATGACCCCATGAATAAAGGATCCACATGGGGCAGGTCCTGCAGGAATGACCCTATGGATAAAGGACCCACACTGGGGCAGTTCCTATAGGAATGACCCCATGGATAAAGGACCCACATGGGGCAGGTCCTGCAGGAATGACCCCATGGATAAAGGACCCACATGGGGCAGTTCCTGCAGGAATGACCCCATGGATAAAAGAGACCCACATGGGGCAGGTCCTGCAGGAATGACCCCATGGATAAAAGGGACAGACACTGGGGCAGTTCTTGCAGGAATGACCCCATGGAGAAAGGATCCAGTCTGGGGCAGGTGCTGCAGGAATGACCCCATGGAAAAGGGAGCAATTTCTGCATGACTGACCCCACAGAAGTTGGAGCTGTTCTTGAAGGACTGAAACAGTTCCTAAAGGATTGACCCTATGGAAAAGGGATCCACACTGGGGCAGCTCCTGAAGGAATGACCTCATGGATAAAAGGATCAGTTCCTGCAGGACTGACCCCAAGGAAGAGGGATCCACACTTGAGCAGTTCCTAAAGGAATGACCCCATGGATAAAGGGATCAATTCCTGAAGGACTGACCCCATGGAAAAAGGGATCAATTCCTGCAGGACTGACCCCGTGGAAAGGACCCACACTGAGGCAGTTCCTACAGGAATGATCCCATGAGAAAAGGGATCAACACTGGAGCAGTTCCTGCAGGACTGACCCCATGGATAAACGGATCAGTTCCTGAAGGACTTGACCCCATGGAAAGCACCCACACTGGAGCAGTTCCTGAAGGACTGACCCCATGGAAAGCACCCACACTGGAGCAGTTCCTGAAGGACTGACCCTATGAAAATGGGAGAAGTTCCTGAAGGACTGACCCCATGGAAAAAAGGGATCCACACTGGGGCAGTTCCTGCAGGAATGACCTCTGCAAAAAGGGATCAGTTCTTGAAGGACTGAGCCCATGGAGAAAGGGAGAAATTTCTGCAGGACTGACCCTATGGATAAATGGATCAGTTCCTGAGGGACTGACCCCATGGAAAAGGGAACAATTCCTGCAGGACTGACCCCATGGGAAAGGGATCAGTTTCTGAAGGAATGTCCCCATGGGAAAGGGACCCACACTGGAGCAGTTCCTGAGGGACTGACCCCATGGGAAAGGGACCCACAAACCCACAAACCCCATCCCAGCTCCCTGTCCCGCTGGTGGGGAGAAATATTTGGGAATAAATCTAAGCCCAAGAAGGAGGGAAAGGGATGGGACAAAGATGGTTTTAAGGTTTTATTTGATTCTTACCCTGCTCTGCTTTTGATTGGTGATAAATCCAATTAATTTCCCCAAATCTGTTTTTTCTGACAGTGATGAGTAACCTCTTCCTGTCTTTATCCTGATCCATGAATTTTTTGTTGGATTTTCTCTCCCTGCCCAGTTAGGAGGTGCTTTGGGGTCAAAAAAGACTATTCTACAAATAATAAACCAACCAGAATTTTAAGTTTTATTTCTTTACATTATCATTTTAAAAAGTGATAAAAAGAAATGTCTTAAAGGTTTTATTTTAATTCTTATTACTTTTTCTTTAATTGCTATGAATAATTTTCTCTTTATACTCTTTTAAAGTTTTAAATATACTTTACCTTTCTCCTATTCCTACCTCACAACAAAAAAATAAATCAATAGATCCTAAAAAATACACTAATATTAAATAACACTAAACCCACCACACTCTGTATTTGGCTAATACATTATTAATCTATTTGGTTCATACATTAATCAAAAAAATCTCAAATTAACAAACCCAATCCACCACACTTTTTGCTTTTTTTGCTGCTGACACGGAGGGAACCACCCCCAGTGAATGACTCAGTTGAGTTTATCTCAACATTTCTCACAGGACAAAAATCTGTGCAGGGTTTTGAGCTGCAGCTGAGTCATCTGGGGCCTGCACCTCATTTAAATCTCGTGCTCAGGGCGCCACTTTTGTCACCAAACCTGTGACAAAACCCAGGCCTGGTGTGAATGAATAACTGAAAAAAAAACCCTCACAGGTTTCCTCCTAAACTGAACACTCATTTCAGTCTGTCTGACTTTGTGAATTGATTTTTTTTGTTGTTTTTTTTTTGGAAATTTCAGTTGGTGCCTTCAGCTGCGGGACTGAGCTTTGCAGCTGGCCACGGTCGGTTTGTCACCCGCTCACGGAGCTTTATTCCTATTTCCTGGCTGGATGAACTCTGCAACAAATCAAAACTGCACTCAGAGAAACCCAAACCATCCCTGGAAGCAGCTTTTTATCCCAGATGTGAGGATAAAATTCAGGATAAAATTTTTATCCCAGATGTGAGGATAAAATTCTCTTCACTTTTCCAAAAATTGAGGATAAAATTCTCTTCACTTTTGAGGATAAAATTCTCCTCACTTATGTGAGGATAAAATTCTCTTCACTTTTCCAAAAAAAAATTCAGATTTTTTTCAGCAACCAACCAGCACTGATGGTCATTCAAAACAGAACGAAGTTCCTTCTGTTTTGAATGACCATCAGTGCTGGTCGGTTGCTGAAAAAAATCTGAATTTTTTTTTGGAAAAGTGACGAGAAACTTCCAAAGCAGGGAGAAAAATCCCCTGAATTTCTCCTGGGAAATAAAAGAATAACAGAGCTCAGAGCCATTCTGGGGAGATGTAAGAATTGAAACCCACCTGCCCCAGCTGGGTTGGGATAAATCCTTCACCCCTGCCTGTGGTTTTGCAAATCCCAGAGCCTGATTAATAAATAATAATAATAATAATAATAATAATAATAATAATAATAATAATAATAATAATAATAATAATATAATCCCTGATTATTTCCATCCATCCCAGTTTTCCAATTTTCTCCCAAAACCATTCCATGGGAACACCCAGTGCAGTTAGAGCTTATTAAATGTGACTTTTTAAAGGGCATTAAAAAAGGTCCCACCTTGATCCCACTGCCTTTATCAACAGGAAAATTCAATATACAGTGGGACTTTTGTGGCCACATTAAATATGAGTACATAGACCCTCAAACAAAATATTAATATTTTATTATTAATACTATCAGTTATTAATATTTTATCTGACAGCATCTAAAGCATACACATGGTAACTTGTTAATTAAGTATAAATTAACTGTAAAAGCTGCTGTTGAATTTCAGATTATTAATTACAGGATTTAAGAACTGTCACATTCAACTTAGAATAAAGAGCAGAGGTGAAGAAAATAATTAATAATTTGGGGAATCATAAAAGAAATTAATCCTTTAGCTTGATTTTCCCCCAATTTTTGTCTCAATAGCTGTGAATTGGAAAAAAAAATCACTGAAAAGGAGCTTTGAATGTAACAAAATTTTCCTGCAGGTTAAGAGTAAATTTGGGTAGAATTTTCCTGATTTCAGAGGGAAAATTCTCTCTGTGTTTCTGAGCAAGGCAGAAATCCTCTTTCAAAATAAAACCGAGGTGGAAAATTTGTCCATTCTGGAGAATCCCACTCCCAGCGTGGTGCACCCTGATGCTTTTATTCCTTCCATCCATTTGTTCTGATGATGTCAGAAATGTCTCCCAAAAGGGCTGAGGTATTTCATAAAAGGTTTTGATTTCCTGCTGGATGAGGATGTAGAGGAGTTTTATTGGGATTCTGAGCCTTGTAAAAATCCCAGCTTTTTCCAGACCACTTCTGATCCAGCTGGGGGGCCTCTGTTGATGTGATTTTGTCAAAATTTGGGCATCCCCACCAAACCTGATACAAGAATTGTGCAATAAACATAATTTAATGATGGTCTATTACATAAAACCACCATAATTAACGTGCAATTAGTGCACTGTGGAGTTGTTTCATAAATTAATATTCAGATTACCCCAACCCCACATGGAATATAAAGAAAAGCTGTTCCTGCTGCACGCAAAATGTGAGAAGCAAATAGGAACCACATTTCAAATTTGGAGGCCATATTTCCTGGAGATCTCCATATGTCTCCTTAATTCCTCTCATGTTTCCATGATTATTTGCATTTCTTTCCTCTTTTTTTTGTGTCTCTGAACAGGTCTCAGTTCAGCTCCTGTAGAGCCAGAGACAAAACCGAGCTGTAGGTAAATTTTAATATAATTTTAATATAATTTTCAGGTTTTTTGTTGGATTTCCAGCTGTTCACTTGGAATTTCCCTCCTCTTTGGAGAGAAAGAGATGCTGAAAAAAAGAAATTTAAACATGGAAGCGGTTTAGCTCCTTGTGCAGAGATTCTTAAAGTAAATTTAGGATTAATTGACGGGATTTAAGAATTTGGAAGTGCAAAAATTCTATGAAAATCTCCTTTATTTTCACTGCCAGGGTCTTGTCCTAGATTGTGAAGCAATGTGTGTTCTGTTCCCATTTTTTGAGCTGGGGCAGTTCTCTGCTGTCCATGGGCAGTTTTTCCTTTCTCTCTCCCACAGCCAATCCTCCCTGCAGCAGATCTCTCTGTCCATGGGCAGTTTTTCCTTTCTCTCTCCCACAGCCAATCCTCCCTGCAGCAGATCTCTGCTGTCCATGGGCAGTTTTTCCTTTCTCTCTCCCACAGCCAATCCTCCCTGCAGGACATCTCTCTGTCCATGGGCAGTTTTTCCTTTCTCTCTCCCACAGCCAATCCTCCCTGCAGCAGATCTTGGTCTCTCTCTCCAGGCAATGACAGAACAAGAGGACACGGTCTCAAGCTGCCCCAAGGGAGATACAAGCTGGAATGAAGGAGGAAGTTTTTCACAGCAAGAGTGGTCAAATACTGGAATCATCTGCCCAGGGAGGTGGTGGAGTCCCCATCCCTCGATGTGTTTAACAAAGCCTGGATGTGGCACTTGGTGCCATGATCTGGTTGAGGTGTTAGAACATGGCTTGGACTCAATGATCTTAAAGGTCTCTTCCAACCTAGAATTTCTGTGATTATCTCTCCTGTTCATGGGCCATTAATTATTAATTATCTTCTTTTCAGGGCCACTGAGTGTCCCTGCAGGGCTGATCCAATTCCCCCATCCCATGGGGAGATGCTGTGCCCAGGGCAGGAGCCAAGCATTCCTACCTGGATCCAAGCTGAGCCTGGCACAGCACAGCAGCCTTTGCCCCCTGCACTTGCCAGAGGAGCAGCTTTCTGCTGCCCTGCACTGGCCAGAGGGAGCCCAGGCCCATCTGCAGCAGCCCTGGAGCTGCAGAGGAAAACTCCCCCCTTGTGCAGGATCCCTGCTGCAGCAGAACCACAGCTGGCACTGCAGGAGGGCTGAGCCCCCATGGCATGGGGCTGGGACACCACCCTGACACACAGGGGACAGGGCATGGTCTGTATTGTATCACTGCAGTTTTGTTTTTATATTTTCTTTTTATTTTTAATAGTTTTCCTAATAACTGTTATTCTGTCCGATCCAGCTGCTGTCTCTGCTCGGACACGCGCAGGATGGTTCGGGGCAGCCGCGTTCAAAGGACGAGTCTGGACTCTTTGATACTTCAGTCTTCAAATTGTTTATTATTTTTTATCAAACAGAGTTTACCTCTCTGCCAGCTGGGATCTGACCAGCAAGGCAGCCAAGGGCACTCTGACCACCCTCGGGGTGGTCGTGTCCTTTTATAATAAAAACTACAGACATCATATTTATCTTTTATCCCCAATACCTTTCACCCTTATTGACAAGTGCACCTTCACCACAAACCAATCCCCAAGTGCCAGCATCACCACAGAAGATGGAAGACAAGAAGAAGAAGAATGAGACAGGCCCCGATTCCTCCATCTTGTCTCCAGAACCCCCCTGTACCAAAATGCCCAAATCCATATTTCACCCTGTGAATGTGTGATCCCCAATACCTTTCACCCTTATTGACAAGTGCACCTTCACCACAAACCAATCCCCAAGTGCCAACACCACCACAGAAGATGGAAGACAAGAAGAAGAAAGAAGCAGCCTGAGACACGCCCTGATTCCTCCATCTTGTCTCCATAACCCCCCTGTACCAAAATCCCCAAAATCCATATTTCACCCTGAGAATGTGTGATCTCTCCACCACTCAAACTGTGCTCATTCTCATGTCCTCACACACACCCTCAGAAGGGTCACAGTCCAGCCACCAAGAATGCCTGGCAACATTCCAGGACTTCCGAGCCCCCCAAGGGTTCTCCCGGTGGTTCTGGACATTAGGAGTGATATTCTGAGCTCCACATTATTCCTATTCCCATATTTTTGCCTGAGAGCTCCTTAATTTCAAGATGATAATAATTTAATGGGACTGTGCCACCACCCTGACCCACAGCATGTCAGGGCATGGCCTGACTCTGGCATTGCTGCTTTGTATTACTGCATTTTTAATTTATTTTATTTTTATTTTCTTCCCTAATACAGAACTGTTATTCCTGCTCCCATATCTTTGCCTTAGAGCCCCTTAATTTCCAATTTATACCAATTTGGAGAGAGGGGGTTTACATTTTCCATTTCAAGAGAGATTCCTGCCTTCCTTTACAAACACCTGGCTTTTCAAACTGAGACTGGCCTGGAGTGACAGAATGAGGGGAAATGATTTCCCAATGCCAGGGGGAAGGTTAGGATGGGATATTGGGAAGAAATTCCCAATTGTGAGGTTGATGAGGGGCTGGGATGGAATTCCCAGAGCAGCTGGGGCTGCCCCTGGATCCCTGGCAGTGCCCAAGGCCAGGTTGGGCAGGACTTGGAGCAACCAGGGACAGTGGAAGGGATTTGGAACTGGATGATCCTCGAGGTGATTTCCAACCCAAACCATCCCATGATTCCTTGGAATTCCCTGGATTTCCCCCCAAACATGGGAATAGCCAATCCTGCATTGATTTCCCATCAATGCTGGGCTCACCAATCTCTGGGATTGTGTCTGCCAGGAATTCTTTGGTGTGGGAAGCTCTGAACTGCTCTCCAAGGAGAATTCACCCTCTGGTTGAGCAACACAGACAATTCCTGGCCCCCAGAAGAAGTGGAATTTCCACAACACAACAGAGAAGAACTAAAAAACCACTCCCCACCTGCAACCTTTAAATATAGGAATAAAAATAGGAAAAAATCCCTAAATTCTTAGATTTTGTTAGCCGGGTTTAGTAGTTCTGATCTGTCCTTCACTGAAGTTAAAATCCAAGACAAAAATTCCTGCATATCCAAAAATTCCCTGCATATTCCAAAAATATTGCAGGGGTGGAACTGGAGGAGCTTTAAAGTCCTTCCACCCCAAACCATCCTTGGTTTTATGATTATTGTGTGACAGAAATGTTTTTTCAGAGTCAGGTCTTAGCCACAATAAATTTACTGGGGAATATTAATTTTGGAAAGCTCAGAGGTAGAAAAGAACCAGCAACAAGAATAAACCACAGAAGCAGGAAAAGCCAGGGAAGAGACTGCAAAATACAAAATTAAACACAATTAATGTGTGCGCCACATCTTTCCTCCTTTCCTTTGTGTTGCCTCCAGCTCAGGCCCACCCAGAAGAGTCTAAATATTGATTAATGCCTCATTCCTAAAAATAGGATGAGAGATTTCCATCCTGGTTCCAGCACAAGGCACAGGAAACCTCACTGGATTGGGGGTGATCAGCCTGAAATCTGCTTTTAAAACAACAATTGAAATGAGAATATGAAACAACATGAAACAACACGCTGGGATTCTGTTCCTGGAGCCAGATTTTCAGTGCAGAAAGTGAGAAAAGTGCAAATCCAACCTGGCTGGGAGATTAAAATCTGTGACCTCGCTGGGATGTTGGAATATGCTTTGAAATCATTTTCTCCCTTCCACAAGGACAGCCACCACCAAGACAATGGATAATTAGAGGATTGGGATAATTAGAGGATTTAAGAGCTGTCACATTTGACTTGGACAGAATAAAAAGCCGAGATGAAAAAAAAAAATCATTAAGAAATTTGGTGGATCATGAAAGAAATTCATTCTTTAGCTTGATTTTCCCCCAATTTTTGTCTCAATTGCTGTGAGTTGGAACAAATCCTTTAAAAAATCAGTGAAAAGAAGCTTTGAGTGTAACATAAATTCCCTGCAGGTTTTTAAGAGTAAATTTGTGCAGAGTTTTCTTGATTTCAGAGGGAAAACTCCCTCCCTATTTCTCAGCAAGGCAGAAATCCCTTCCAAAAATAAAATACAGGTGGAAAATTTGTCCATTGTCACAAACCATTGGTGTTCCAAGGCACTGAAGAGGGGGAAGAAAAAGTGGGAGAAGAAAGAGGGAGGGGGCAGGGAGAGGATATTTGGTCTGGTGTTAATTAAAAGCAGCTGATGACATGCACTGATTTGTCTGAGGCACTTCTGAGCTGTACCCGGTGCTGTTTACACTTGACAGCTGGACATTCTTTCCTGCCTGCACTGTTTGAACTCTGGCCAATGGCACAATCATCAAATCTCTGAGAGTGGCTTTGGAACACAAACCTGACCTTTTTTCCCTCCCAGACAAAAGGAGAGGTAGGCAAGGAATGACTCGAAGTTCCATGGGAGAGGTTGGGATTTATGAGGTTGTACATTCTGTGTTGCAAAACAGAGCCTCTGGTCATTTTTTGGGGCTGGCTCTGGAGAGGTTTTGTTTCCTCACATCTGCTGACAAAGAGAAATCCTGGTGCTCTGACCTTTCCCTCCCAGAAGATGTCTGGTTTGGGGAGGGAATAGAGCAGAGCATCCCTGGATTCCTGTGCTGGGAGTGGGATGCAGAGGGGCTCGCTGGGTTGCTCTGAACTGGATTATGAGGAGAATAAAAATCATGAATTAAGGAAAGTGTCGTTATCAGACACAAAGGAACACGAGCACACACTTCTCTTAAGGTGAAGGAAAAAAGGGAAGTTTTATTTTCTGACTCCTATATATATAGTTTTACAAAGGTGACAGAGGATTGAAGGGTGACAGTGACACCTCTCCAATGACACTGGCTACCACAACAGTCCATCAATTCTCTCCTCCTCCATCAAAGGAATGTGAACAACAAGTTATTTACAAGAAAGTGCATGATAAAGTTCCTTAGAAGAATGTCAACATCAGAAGGTCTTGAGAATCTTAAAAAACCAAAGTGACAAGGAAAGGGTTAAACAGGAGATCTCTGAACCCTTTCATCAGCTGAGAAGCTGGAAAATCTTTGTCCAAAGCCAAACATGTCCTGGACACTGCAGAGGTTCTTTCTAAACCCCCTCTGCGCCCTCCAGAATCGACAGCTCGTTACAAATCAAAACTCTTCCCCAAAAAGGAGGGGAAAGAAAATGATCTTTGTCTCCTTCCTGAAGTTTGAACTAAACACAGAGCTGATCTGACCCAGATATCTGCAGCTGGACGGGCTGCAGGGCTCTGCCTGCCAGCTTTGCTCAGATGATGCTGCTGTTACTCACCAGGGCTGGGGTGCTGATGCTTTCTGTTTTCTGGGCTGGAGCTGGGGCTGAAATCACACACAGAATAAACAGGAAGGATATATTTAGCTCCTGCAGCTTGCTTCTAGCGGGAAATCTTTATTTTAAAGTCCTGCAGTCATCTCCAAAAATTTACACAGCTCTCAGAGTTAGCCTGGAGCTGGAGGAATTGTCCTGCAGTGGTGCCTCCACTCCAGTTCTTGATTTGTTTTATGTGAGAGTGACTTGGGTTACCAGCTGTGGTTGATTTGGTAATTTAAATCTAGGAATAAACAGCCTATAACCTTTAAATATAGGAATAAAAATAGGGGAAAAAACCCCTAAATTCTTAGATTTTATTAGCCAGGACTGATCTGTCCTTCACTGAATTTAAAATCCAAGACGAAAATTCCTGTATTGAATATCCAAGTGCCTTCCTCCTCTACCCTTTTTCTGGAAAGACAGACAGCCAAAGGCATGGAAAACCACATTGCACAACCCCAAATGTATCCCAGCAATGTCCCAGCAATGCTGGGAAGGCATTGAGGCAGAGCAGAGCAGAGTCCCTGCCCCACAGACCCTCCCCTGGGATTTTCAAACCTGCCCATTCATCAGCTTAAATGAAATTAATTGGAGTTTTCCCCTCATTTACTTCCAGTTTAGACCAAGGAAAAATGTCCAAAAATTTCAGTCCCACTTGAAAGCAGCAACTTTTTCTATTATTCAATCAAGGTGAGGTCTTGGTGAGGATGAATCAGATTTCTCTGAGGTAAAAGTTTGCCAAATTTCATGGATCTCCTATTTTGGTCTCATTTTTCTCAGAGCCTCAAAAAGCCTTCAGGGAAGATTCCCTGATGGAGCACCTGGAGGCTCCACATTTGCTGTGAAGGATGATTTACATGGAGCTCAAGGATGGAGATCTTTTACATGGAGCTCAAGGATGGAGATCTTTTACATGGAGCTCAAGGATGGAGATCTTTTCCAACCTGGAGGGCTCCTGGTGCCATCCATGAAATTCTCTTTTATTCCTATCAGAGTTGTCCTGATCCATCTGTAAATGTCTCACCCAAAATATTTGGATTTATTTTTTTCCTCTCCTTTTTCTCTCTTTCTCCTCAAGTCATTCCTTGGACACCTCCAGGGATGGGGGCTCCAAACCCCCCTGGGCAGCCCCTTCCAATGCCTGACCACCCTGACCATGGAGAAATTCTTCTTGTCCTTTTTAATCCCTTCTAGTTTGGCTTCAGCTTCACCAACTGATTCTCCCTCTTTTCCTCAAGAGGAAAACCAGGAATATTTTAGAACCAAACCACAAGAAATTAACACTAATTCAGAATTGCTATCAACCAGTGCCATGAAGAACAAATCCAGGGTCACCAAACAACCTCAACAAATTAAAACTAATTCAGAACTGTTCCCACCAGTGCCAGGAAGAACAAATACAGGGTCACCAAACAACCTCAATAAATTAACACTAATTCAGAATTGCTATCAACCAGTGCCATGAAGAACAAATCCAGAGTCACCAAACAACCCCAATAAACTAAATCTAATTCAGAACTGCTCCCAACCAATCTCATGAAGAACAAAGCCAGAGTCACCAAACAATCCCAATAAACGAAAACTAATTCAGAATTGCTCCCAACCAGTGCCATGAAGAACTAATCCAAGGTCACCAAACAACCCCAATAAACGAAAACTAATTCAGAACTGTTCCCAACCAGTCTCATGAAGAACTAATCCCATCACCAAACAACCCCAGTAATTTAACACTAATTCAAAACTGTTCCCAACCAGTGCCATGAAGAACAAATCCAAGGTCACCCCAAACAACCCAAATAAACTAAAACTAATTCAGAACTGTTCCCAACCAGTGCCATGAAGAACTAATCCAGAGTCACCAAACAACCCAAATAGACTAAAACTAATTCAGAACTGTTCCCAACCAGTCTCATGAGGAACAAATCCAAGGTCACCAAACAACCCCAAGAAATTAACACTAATTCAGAATTGCTCCCAACCAGTGCCATGAAGAACAAATCCAGGGTCACCAAACAACCCAAATAAACTAAAACTAATTCAGAACTGCTCCCAACCAGTCTCATGAAGAACTAATCCCATCACCAAACAGCCCCAGTAATTTAACACTAATTCAGAACTGTTCCCAACCAGTGCCATGAAGAACAAATCCAGAGTCACCAAAACAACCCCAATAAACTAAAACTAATTCAGAACTGCTCCCAACCAGTCTCATGAAGAACAAATTCAAGGTCACCAAACAACCCAAATAGACTAAAACTAATTCAGATCTGTTCCAAACTAGTGCCATGAAGAACAAATTCAGAGTCACCAAATAACCCCAATAAACTAAAACTCATTCAGAACTGCTCCCAACCAGTGCCATGAAGAACTAATCCAAGGTCACCAAACAACCCAAATAAACTAAAACTAATTCAGAACTGTTCCCACTAGTGCCATGAAGAACAAATTCAGAGTCACCAAACAACCCCAATAAAGCTCATTCAAAATTGCTACCAACCAGTGCCATGAAGAACAAATCCAGAGTCACCAAACAACCCCAAGAAATTAACACTAATTCAGAACTGCTATCAACCAGTGCCATGAAGAACAAATCCAGGGTCACCAAACAACCCAAATAAACTAAAACTAATTCAGAATTGCTCCCAACCAGTGCCATGAAGAACAAATCCAGGGTCACCAAACAACCCCAATAAACTAAAAGTAATTCAGAACTGCTCCCAACCAGTGCCATGAAGAACAAATCCCATCACCAAACAACCCCAGTAATTTAACACTAAATCAGAACTGCTATCAACCAGTCTTATGAAGAACAAATCCAGAGTCACCAAACAACCCCAATAAACTAAAACTCATTCAAAATTGCTACCAACCAGTGCCATGAAGAACAAATCCAGGGTCACCAAACAACCCCGACTCCATGGTGCCAGCAGGCCCCATGTGCCATCCCAGCTGGGAATCTCATCCATGTAGGGCAGGGTGGATTTCCACCACAGTTATGCCCTGAGCAGGTGGGCCCCATGAGCCATGGGCTGAGTCAATCCATGTGGGGCTCCAGGGGATTCCCTGGACAGCACTGAATCATCCAGCAGCGAGCCAGGAAATCATTCCCAGCACTGGGAACCAAGAGTTGAGGCAGCAAAGGGAGGATTTGGGCTCAGCATTCATCTCCTGGGCCACTGCTGAGTCACAGCCTGGGCTGGAGGGGCTCACAGCTGGATGTGCTCACACAGGGGAGGAATGAAAGCCAGGCTCAGATCCTGTTTGTGTTCAGTCAGGGCTGGCCTGGCTTAGCAGCACCTCTGATGGGACATCAGAAGTGTCACTGGGGGAAAGCCTGGGGAGGTCCTGAGCAGTCATGGAATTCCCAGAATTCACAAAATTCCCAGAATGACGAGGTTGGAAGAGACCTTCAAGACCATCGAGTCCAGCCCAGCCCCAACAGCCCAACTCAGCCCTGGCCCCCAGTGCCACATCCAGGCTTTGTTAAACACACCCAGGCATGGGGACTGCACAACCTCCCCAGGCAGCCATTCCAGAACTTTCTCATCCGTTCTGGAAAACCTTTTCCCTGCTCTCCAACCTGGATTTCCCTCGGTGCAGTTTGAGGCTGTGGAACCAGGGAATGGTTTGGGATGGAAAGGATCTAAAAGATCATCTGGTTCCATGGCAGGGACACCTTCCACTGTCCCCAATGTCCAACCTGGCCTTGGGCACTGCCAGGGATCCAGGGACAGCCACAGCTGCTCTGGGAATTCTATTCCCCACACTCCAGGGAGAAAGTTTTTCCTAATATCTAAACTGAACCTGTAATTTTTCAGTGTGCAGCCATTCCCTGTGTGCTGTCCCTGCATCCCCTGGCAATTGTCTCTCTCCAGCTTTCCTGGGGCTCCTTCAGGCCCTGCAAGGCCACCCTGAGCTCAGCCCAAAGCTTCTCCTGTGCAGGTGAACAATGCCAGCTGTGAACAATCTGCAGCTTTCCTCCCAGCAGAGGAATATCCTAAAACTCACCCAGTGCCACTCCTGCCATGGCAGGGACACCTCCCACTGTCCCCAGTGTCCAACCTGGCCTTGGGCACTGCCAGGGATCCAGGGATGGAATTCCATCCCAGCCCTGCCCACCCTGCCAGGGAACAATTCCTCATCCCCAATATCCCTCAGGCAGTTTAAAACCATTCTCCCTTACCCTGTCACTGTTTATCCCTATAAAAACCCCTCTCCCTCCTTTATACCCCTCTGTAGGCCCTGCAAGGAGCTCTAATATCTCCCCAGATCCTTCTCTGCTCCAGGTGAACACCCCCAGCTCTCCCAGTCCATAAATTATCCCAAACCAGTTAAACCCACTCAGCTTGGGGCTTTTCTTACATTTTCCCAGCAAGGAGGGTGAAACAAGGAGGGGATGAAACACAAGGAAGAATTTTATGACCCCGAGTGTCCCACACAGGGCAAGATGTGGCCTAGACCAGTGCAGGGACACTTTTGGTGGCCAAATTCCCACCTCAGCTCCACAGGGATTGCTCAGGATGGGTTTCAAACCCATGGCATGTGCTGGGCTCCCAGGATTGGGGTTTTTTTTAGCGGATATTTTCTGGGGATTCCATCATTTGTTAATTCTCCAGGACTGATGATCAAAGCCTGCTTGAAAAACCCGGCCTAACCAGGTTAACTCAGGGATTTGCCCTTTTTTCCTGGTTTTTCTGCTCCTCACATCAATAAACTCACTTTAGGCTGAGCTGAACTACCCAGTCCAAACCAGAAATGTGGGGTTTGTGTTTAATTTTATTAAATCAGCTCCTTTAGGCCTCTGCCAGTTTACACCAGTGAGGATGTGCAGTGAGCCCTCCAAGAACTTGCTTGCTCCTAAATGCAAACACATTTCCTGCTAAAACCTCACCATTTAAAGGAAAGACTCCCAGAGAATCCCTGAAATCTCCTGGTTCCACCCAGAAAACCAAGGTTTTAAAGATGGAATATGAAGCAATCCCATTTTTAGCTGAGTTAAAATTCCATGTTCCCTGTTTTTAGGAGTATTAGGTGAACATCTGTTAGTTTTGCTCCAGTCATCATTTTCAGCAGAATATTTATTGTTTCAGGGGTTTTATACCTCGTAAAACTCTTATAAAGTTGAGGAAAAAGCTGATTTTTCAGGCCTTGGTGCTGTTGTACTTTTATATGCAGCAAATACAAAAGAGAATCACAGCTGTCATGGCTTTTAATATTTTTAGAAAGAAGAAGAACTGCAAATATGATCAGAAATCAAATATTTAACCATTAATTTTACACAAAGGATCTGGGCAACCCTCACCAAATATCTGTCAATTTACTTGATTTTTCTTCCATGGCAACATTAAATATCCAGTTTTTCCTTAAGAGAATTTGCTGGGTTTTACATTGGGAAATAATTTTTAATTTGGAGGGATTTGGTGATTGTTTTTATTATTTTTAAGATGAAAATATTTTGGAAGAGAGCTTGGCTATGGTGGGAAGCACCATCCACTGGGGATAGGAGAGGGAAGCAGCAGGGTGAGAGGGAATAAAGAGAAATCCAAGAGCAAAACCAAACAGAAGCCAGGAATGCTCAGCTCCTGAAACAATAAATATTCCTAAATATTTAAATAAGTATTCTATTTTTAATAAATATTCTATTTTTCTCCCAGGAGGGAGCTGTGTTTTCTTTCCCTCTGCTCTCCTCCTGCTGTGGGATTTCCAGGATCCATCCCAGCACCTGGATTTTCCTGGAGCCTGATGGGTTCTGCCTCCAAGGGAGGACAAATTTGGCAGCTGCCTCACTGGAAGCAGAACAGGAGCAAAGTTGGATGCTCCAGACTTCCAGGAGCATCGGAGGGGTGGAATTTATTCATTTTCTTTGGATTTTTGCTTTCTTTTGGATGTTCAGACAGAAAGAAAAGTTGTTTTTCCCTGTTTTTTGGATCATGAGTGAATCCATGCTCCTCACACTCCTCTTGCTCCTGTTGTAATTTGGATAAAACTTCTCTTTTTACCTCTTTTTTTTTTTCTTTCCTGAGGCTGTGAGACAAAGGAAAACTAGGCTGGAGTAAAATGTCCTGAAAAGAGAAAGAAAGCAGAGGCTGGGGCAGCAAAACAGAACTCCCAAATATTTTTCCATTTGCAGAGCAGCAGAGCCAGGAAAAGCCACATCCCAACCTCTCTGAGGCCAATGGGATGAAGGATCCACGTCAGAAATCCAAAATCATCAGTCTTCAATTCATGATTATGATTATTAATTATCTAATTTTATAGTGATAGAGAATTTCCATGGGCTGGATCCCCTCTGTCCAAGCCCAGATCAAAGAGAAGTCCTTGCCCAATATTTAATGCCAACACAAAGCATAACGACCATTCTAGACTTAAAACTGGGTCTAAATCTAAGTCTAGACTGCTCAGAAAAGTTTTTTTAAACACAAGGATTAGGGAGGCTTAAAAAAAAAATTAATTATTTGGTGCTGCAGCCGCAGATAGCAAATGGAATTCCATCCCAGCCCTGCCCACCCTGCCAGGGAACAATTCCTCATTGCCCAGATCCCACCCAGCCCTGCCCTCTGGCACTGCAGCCATTCCCTGTGTCCTGGCACTGCCAAAGGGACAGGGACTGAGGCACAATCCAGGTCTCCAAGGGATTTTCCCAAGTTCCCAGGACAATGCACCAGGCCAGGAATGGGATGGGCCAAACCCACAACAGCCCTGGCACGAGGTTTGCCTGGTGTGAGGATTGGGCAAAGGAGGGGAAAAGTGCTCAGAGGGGAGAAGGAATCCCAGGTTCAGACAGAAAAGCAGCCAGAGAATCCCAGAATCCCAGAATGGTTTGGGTTGGGAGGGGTTTTAAGGATCATCCACGTATGAGGTGCTGGGTTGGTGTTGGCAGCACGAGGCTCCACACACCTGATAAATCATGGAATCATGGAATGGTTGGGTTGGGAGGGATTTCAGGATCATCCCATCCCACCCCTGCCATGGCAGGGACACCTCCCACTGTCCCCAGTGTCCAACCTGGCCCTGGGCACTGCCAGGGATCCAGGGGCAGTTTCTCTGGGCAAACTCAGCCTCCCCACCCTCACAGGGAGGGATTTTTTCCCAATATCCCACCCAAACCCACTCTCTGGCAGTCTGAAGCCATTTCCCTTTTTTTGGCACTCCAGTTCCTGATGCAGAATCCCTCTCTGGCTCCATTGGAATCCCTTCAGGCCCTGGAAGATGCTCTGAGGTCTCCACACATCCTTCTCTTCTCCAAGGCTTCCAGAGCTCCAGGAGCCTTTGGGCAATGCTCCCAGGGGTGCCCAGGGTGGGATTTTTAGGGGGATCTGTGCAGGGCCAGGTTTTGGACTGGATGATTGGCACAGACATCTTTTATGGAAAATCCTTTCCTTAGGATTTTGCCTCCTGAGAAGCTGAGAGGCCTCAGGAACAAAATGTAAACATTGATTATCTGCTGCTGTGGAATGCAACAGGTGCATCTGGGATTGGTCTGATATGGTTGTTTTTAATTAATGGCCAATCACAGTCAGCTGGCTCAGACTCTCTGTCTGAGACAGAAGTTTTTGTTTCTATTCTTAGCCAGCCTTCTGATGAAACCTTTTCTTCTATTATTTTAATATCGTTTTAATGTAATATACATAATAAAATAATAAATCAGCCTTAAACTCTAAAACTCTAAACTTTTATTATTTTAATATAATTTTAATGTAATATACATAATAAAATAATAAATCAGCCTTCTGAAACATGGAGTCAGATGCTCATCTCTTCCCTCATCCAAGAACCCCTGTGAACACAGTCACAGATGATCTCTGCGTGTCCTTCCCACTCTGGACATTCCCATCTTCCATTCATGAATTCATTTCCTGGTTTATTTGCTCCTTAGGACAAAAATTAATATATTTTTTGGTTTATTTTTTCCCTCGCTCTCTGCCTTGATAACGTGGCTGAAGATAAGAGCAGAGGAACATCCCTTCAGCTCCTCAGGGCTGCCACACAATTCCAACTCCTCCTCACCCCCTCCCTACAAAAATAAAAATAAAATAAAAACCATGAAAAGCCAAAGGAAAATCAGCAAAATCCTCCCTTTTGACTCAGAGTCTGACTCCTTCCTCCAGAGGGACTTTTCCCAGGATGGACCCTCACACCACCCTGCTCCTCCCTGCCAGCTCCTGGGGCTCTCCAGGGTTGTCCCCTCTGGGCTGGACGTGGTGACCTCAGTGCGACGTCAGCCAAGCCCAAATCTTCCAATTTGGGACCCAATATAAGGCCAGGCCCCAGTGGCTCCCAGGGCAGGAGCAGGAGGGCTGGAAGGGAGGGAAGGGCAGGAAAAGCCTTCAGGGAAGGAGTTCAGAGAGTTCAGAAAGGGTCACATTCATTTGTGGAGTCACTCCTTGGAATTTTAAATTTTAATATTTTTCTCTTTTTTTTTTTCCTATTTTTTTTTAAATTTTTTCCTATTTTTCTCCACTTTTCCCCACTGAGAATTCCTCAGCCCTCACCTTTCCCTCTCTGTCCCTCTCAGCTGCTGATGTGGTGAAGATTTCCATCCATGAGGAACTGGAAAAAACCCTATGGAGGTGTTGAACCTGGAGAAGAGAAAGCTCCAGGAAAACCTCATCCAAATGGGAGATCCTCCCCTGGAATTCTCCCTTGTGGACTCTGAACACTTCCCTCAAACCACAGCCCTGGGATATCCTCACAGGTTTCTTGGGAAGCAGAGCTGAAGCCCTTTGGAAAATCCCATTTTTTACATCTTGGAGCATTTTCTGCTCTGAAATTTCCTGGAGGCTGGATCCCCTCTGTCCAAGCCCAGATCAAAGAGATATTCCAATATTTAATGCCAACACAAGGCATAATGACCATTCTAGGCTTAAAACTGGGTCTAAGTCTAAGTCTAGACTGCTCAGAAAAGTGGTTTTTCACAGAAGAAGTAGGAAGGCTCAAAAAAACATCAATTATTTGGTGCTGCAGCCTCAGATGATTCAATAGCAAAGAGATAATCAACACTAATTTTGGCATGAAGATCTCTAAATTTAGACTGGAAAAATAAAAAATCATTGTAATCAAAATCTTTAAAGGAAAAAGAAAAAGGTGTTTGGAGATTAAACTTGGGTGGAAATGAAACAAAGAGTGTAAAATACAAAAGAAAGAAATTCAAAATGGGTAAGTTTGAGGAAAAAGCTCCTTTAGATTTGGGTGGGCAAGGGCAAGTGAGGAGAAACCCACAGGAATTGTCCATAAAATGCAGAATTCCCATCAGAACTTTTCTATCAGCAGTGCTTCCCTAAAGAGCCAATAAAATGATTCTTTAACCAGTAGGAATTTGTGATGCCAAAGAAAAAAGAATTCCTGAGGAAAACAGCAAATTCCAGTCACTGTCCCAGTCTAACACCCAGGGACCAGAAATCACTTGATGCCTTTTGTCCCTTCATCCATTCAATTCAGTTAATAATGAAGGGCTCTCAGAGAATTATCCCATTTCTCTTTAAAAATGGGATTTAGGACAATGAACTTTTCTATCAGCAGTCCCAAACACGACAACTGAATTAAAAAGTCCAGCCCTCCCCGTGTGTTTGGGCTCATCCTGAGGTGCCAATTCCCAGATATTCCCAAGTTCTTCTCTCTGAGCCATGGAATTCACAGAATTCACAGAATTCACAGAATCACTGGGTTGGAAGAGACCTTCAAGAGCATCGAGCCCAGACTGCTATAGGAGCCTCCTCAAGCCAGGTCTCATAAGTTCTTGGAGGTCTATAACACACCCAAGATATCTCAGCTACCTTTGGAGGCATAAAATCAGCAGCATGGCTTCTGTGGCAATGTTGGAAACAAAGAGGTTTTAATAAAATGCAAAATAACAAACAGAAAAACCACGTCAGGTGCAGGAGGTTCTGGTAAAACCTCTCACAAAAGCCATTGGTTTCTTTGTTCTCTTCTTTTTCCAGTAATTTGCCCAGGTGGGACTTTTTGGCTCCTGTCCAATCAACCATCCTTAACTTTGAGGTGAAGTCCCCCAGATCTATGAGGTGTCTTTTCACCTAATTGAGGAGAGAAACTTCTGGGTTTTTTTCCTTTTAAGGGGACAAAGGAGAATTTTGTCACTCTAACAAGGAGCACATTCCTACACCAGCCCAGCCCCAGCACCCCAACTCAGCCCTGGCCCCCAGTGCCACATCCAGGCTTTGTTAAACACACCCAGGGATGGGGACTGCACCCCCTTCCCGGGCAGCCATTCCAGAACTTTCTCCCCCTGGCTGGAAAAACCTTTTCCCTGCTCTCCAACCTGGATTTCCCTTGGTGCAGTTTGAGGCTGTGGAACCATGGAATGGTTTGGGATGGAAAGGATCTAAAAGATCATCCGGTGCCATGGCAGGGACACCTCCCACTGTCCCCAGTGTCCAACATGGCCTTGGGCACTGCCAGGGATGCAGGGATGGAATTCCATCCCAGCCCTGCCCACCCTGCCAGGGAACAATTCCTCATTGCCAAGATCCCACCCAGCCCTGCCCTCTGGCAGTGTAAAACCATTTCCCCATACCCTGTCACTGTTTATCCCTATAAAAACCCCTCTCCCTCCTTTTATAACCCTGTTTAGGCCATTCCAGAACTTTCTCCCCCTGGCTGGAAAAACCTTTTCCCTGCTCTCCAGCCTGGATTTCCCTCGGTGCAGCTGGAGGCTGTGTGCTCTGGTTGTGTCAGTGCTGCTGCAGACAGAGCCCAGCCCCAGCTGAGCACAGGCACCTTTCAGGAGCTGTGCAGAGTGATGGGGGCAGCCCTGAGTCTCCTTTTCTCCAGGCTGAGCACCCCCAGCTCCCTCAGGGCTCCTCTCAGGGTTTGTGTTCCCTCTCCAGCCTCGTTGGCCCCTCTGGATGTGCTCAGGGTCCCAAGGTCCTTCTCAACCTGAGGGGCCAGAGCTGGGCACAGCACTCCAGGTGTGCCCTCAGCAGTGCCCAGGGCAGGGACAGAATGACCTCCCTGCTCCTGGGACAGAAAGGGACAGACACAGGGACACAGGGACAGCCAGGGACAGCCAGGGACAGACACAGGGACAGACACAGGGCCAGGCAGGGCCAGGTAGGGCTGAGGCCCCTCTCCCTGGGGCTCCTCTCCAGGCTGAGCACCCCCAGCTCCCTCAGGGCTCCTCACAGGGTTTGTGTTCCCAGCCCCTCTCCAGCCTCGTTGGCCCCTCTGGATGTGCTCAGGGTCCCAAGGTCCCCCCAAGCTGAGGGGCCAGAGCTGGGCACAGCACTCCAGGTGTGCCCTCAGCAGTGCCCAGGGCAGGGACAGAATGACCTCCCTGCTCCTGGGACACACAGAGACAGACACAGGGCCAGGCAGGGCCAGGCAGGGCCAGGCAGGACCAGGCAGGCCTGAGGCCCCTCTCTCTCCCTGAGTCTCCTTTTCTCCAGGCTGAGCACCCCCAGCTCCCTCAGGGCTCCTCACAGGGTTTGTGTTCCCTCTCCAGCCTCGTTGTTCCCTCTGGATGTGCTCAGGGTCCCAAGGTCCTTCCCAAGCTGAGGGGCCAGAGCTGGGCACAGCACTCCAGGTGTGCCCTCAGCAGTGCCCAGGGCAGGTTTGGCCAGGAGCAGAAGCTCCCTGGCTGCTGCAGCCCCAGCCAGAGGCCACATTGCTGAGAGGAGCCCAGAGCCTGGCCAAGAAATTCAAGGAGGAGAAATGAGAAGCTGCTGCTGTCCCAAATGGAGCTGCTGGCCTGGGAATGGAAGCTGAGTCATCTCTCCTGCTCCTCTGGGCTCTCCAGCTGTCGGATTTGCTGCTTCATTTTTTTCCATTTCCTTCCCTACCTCCTTTTCCAGGTTCTCGAACATAACATTTCAGCTTTCCATGGTGACATCACCAGTTCCACAATGCCCAAATCTTCATTTTTGGACAGGGGGCTGATGCTTTCCAGCAATATCCTCATGCCCATGGGACAGGGGAAAATATTCATAGAAAAAAATCATTTTTAAGCATCCCAAAACCTTCCCTCCCTTTTTCTAACAACTCCTGCTGTTCTAATTAAGAGGTGATTAAAGGTTCCTTTGTGTTCCAAGGGTTTTTATCCAGTGGATCCATGATATTCCCACTCCATCAGGCATTTAGGGAAGCGTTGGGAGGCTGAAGTTCTTGGCATGGGTGTTGGATGTGAGTCATGAGCTGGAGGTGGGCAGGTGACATCACCAGCAAAGGGAAACGAGGATTTCAAGGGTTCAAGGGTTTCAGTTGAAAGGAATAAAATATCCAGACACAGAGGATTAGCAGGAAAAATTTGCCTCTGTCAGGAGCAGGGGAGCCCAGAGAGAATAAATTATATCCTTCTGCTTCCTTCAGCCACCGGTTTGTTGTCAGGCTGGAAAAAATCAGAGGAGCCAAAAAAAAAAAAAAAAAAAAAAGAAAAGAAAGAAAAAAGGAAAAAAAGAAAGAAAGGGAAAAGAAAAAGAACCCAGCTGGCTTTGACAGAAATGCAGCCATTACCTCAGTGAGCTTCACAGGAGGGCTTTGAAAGCAGACAGAGCTTCTGGGTTCTGTCCCAGATTCCCAGATCTGGATTTCCTTTCCGTAAAGACGGGGAGAGAAGTGGAGTTAGACACAACAAAAATGGTTTTAGGAGCTGAACACGAGCAGCAGGAACAGGGGTGATCTCCCCAGGGACTGAGCTTCTCCTCTTTTCCTCATCATGGCCAGAAAGCTCAGCCCTGCTTTGAGCCAGATCTCAGGGCTGGGGTGGTGTCTGAGGGTCCCCAGGATGGAAGAGATGAAAATCTTGACTTTATGTTCTACAAGGTGGATTTATTATTTATTATAAATATATAAATATATATTTATAATATATATTGTATTAAAAGAAAATGCTGTACTAAAACTACACTAAAGAATTGAAGAAATTATTTCATCAGAAGGCAAGATAAAAAAAGGAATCAATATTAAAATCTTGTGACTGACCAGAGAGTCCCACACAGCTGGACCATGATTGGTCATCAAGTAAATCAATCCACATGGGAATAATTAAAGATGCACCTGTTGGGAAGCAATCTTCAAATGACATTCTAAGATAATCTAAGATTCAGATAATTAGTGAGATCTAAGATTCAGACAATTATTGTTTACATTCAATTTTTGAGGCTTCTCAGCTTCTCAGGAGAGAAATCCTGGCAAAAGGGATTTTTCATAAAATATCCCAGTGGCAGGGTGGGAATTCCAGCATTCCCTTCCAGCAGAGCCTGAGGGAGGATCCACAGCCCTGGAAGGGTTTAGGGCCAGGCTCTGATCAACCTGGGGCAGTGGAAGATGTCCCATGGCAGCACTGTCACTGGTAGAAATTTTTTAGGGATTATTTTTAATTTTTTTTTTTTTTTTTTTTGTAAACATAAATATCCTAAAAAGTGGTCTGTGGTATTTTCAGGGGTCCCCAGGATGAGGTGAGTGATTGGAATCTGACTCCATGTACTCAGAAGGCTATTATATTATATTATATTATATTATATTATATTATATTATATTATATTATATTATATTATATTATATTATATTATACTATATTATATTATATATTATATTTCATATCTTACATTACATTATATCATATTGGTCCTAAAGAAAGAGAAAGCATACAGACAGAAGTCTTAACAAGAATGATAATGAAAAACTCATGACTGACTCCTCAGAATTCAACACAGCTGATGGTGATTGGTCATTAAATAAAAACAATTCACA
Source organism: Geothlypis trichas (assembly GCA_009764595.1). Lineage (NCBI taxonomy): Eukaryota > Metazoa > Chordata > Aves > Passeriformes > Parulidae > Geothlypis > Geothlypis trichas. Next base: position 115,397,111 of record CM019902.1, on the reverse strand, counting down.
TGAAACCAATCAAACAATGACCAGTTGGATAAACAATCTCCAGCCACATTCCAAAGCAGCAAAACACAGGAGAAGCAAATGAGAGCAGAATTGTTTTCCTTTTTCTCTGAGGCTTCTCATCTTCCCAGGAGGAGAAATCCTGGCAAAGGGATTTTTCAGAAAATATGACAGTGACAGTGGTGGAACACAAACATTGGATCTTTCCAGGTGACTTCCCAAGTGTCGTGCCTGGTTCCTTGGAGCTGTTAGACAGGAAAACCAGAGGAAAGCTCTGAACTCTGCTTTTATTGCTGATTTTGTGCTCACAAATCGTGCCCAGACTCTCCCACAGGCACGAGGGGCAGATCCAGGCACACAAAACCCAGCCCAGACCTCGCTCAGGGTGAGCTGTCCCTGGAATGTGTCCCCTGCGTCCCTCCCCAGGTGTCACAGCCCCAGCAGCGAGTGGAGGTGACAAACAGCTCCTCAAAGTGACAAAAATCAGTTCTGCTGATGCTTCCCTGCCCAAACCCAAGTTCTCCACCTTGAGGAGGAGAAAACAGGGAATGAGCAGCCAGGAAGATCTGGGGTGTCCCCAAGGCCAGGTTCAGCAGGGTGAGCTCACTGATTGTGGCTCCTCTCTGAATTTTTCTCTGCTCCAGCCTAAAAATGCCTCCCATGAAAGGCCCCTCTCACCTTTCTCATCACCTTTTCTCTCTCCACAGCAGAGCCACAGCTGGTGGCAGCCAAAGGAGACTGCTGCAGCTCCTCTCAGCTGAGGTTTGGGCAAAAAAACCCAAATGCACAAAACCCCAAACCTCCAAAACCCCCCCAGACACCGAGCAGAGCGAGGCTTGAACTGTGCCGTTCTCACGGTGGGGAGGAGAGGAAAACATATTTATTGCTGCAGTTTTGCAGCTGCTGCCAGGATTTGGAGAAGAAAGCTCTAAAACTTGTTGGAATCTCCTTGATTTTTATGGATTTTTTAGTTCACCTGCCCAGGTGGAGCTTGGCTTAATGATGGAGCTGGGCTGCCAAGGAGAATATTCCTGCAGAATACTGGAATTTTTTTCTCTTGTGTTTTGCATTAGATGCATTTCCAAGCTTTGGGCACTGGTCTAACCCATCCTGGGTGCTCTCGGGCTTTCATTTAATTTTCCCATTTCTGCATTTCTGTTTCCCAGCAGATTAGGAGATGGATATTAGGAAGGAATTCCTCCCTGTGAGGGTGTGTCACCATCCATCCTTACAAACGGGTTTCTTGATGGTTCGTGGATTGATCTCAGGGTGCAAAAAACCCGACACGGCCCAGGGGATTTGCAGTAATAATCAAAACAAATGCACCTTTATTGAATGACCACAGCAAAATGCGATAGTGGGATTAAGGGAGAGAAAAGATGGAGAAAGAGAGAGGAAAAATGACAGAAAGAGGGGGGTACAGCTACCAAATGTCGAGACAAAGTTCTTTGGTCCAGTCCAGTTGTGGATCTGCCTGTTACATCAGGGAGATCTCAAAATCTCTGGCTATCTCAGAGGTTTTTATTGTGATAACTCTATTGGAAATTGTGAGGGTGGGGAAACAGATCCAATAAAGAATAGATATAACAGGCAGTCCTTGTTCTCAGCAGTAAGTGAGAGCCGTTGTCTTCTTGGTCCATTGGTCACACCTGCAGGCAAACATCTCGCTTTGGCCAGCTTGCCTCCCCCACACACCTCCCCTGTGTTATAGGTAAAAGTTAAGTTATGTTAAATTAGGTTATAGTTCAATTGTTTTGTATTAATTATGTTTTATTAATTGTACTACGTTAAAAGAGGAGCGCTTATTAGAATGTGCTGGGAGAAGCGTCCAGGGTTTGGTGGAACAGTGGTCTGACAGGGCAAGGCAAAGTCGAAGAGAGATTGGACAGAAGATCTGACCAATCGTTCGAAGCCCTGCAGAAATGATTGGTCCAGAATGCATGGCGGTAAAGACCAATGAGAAGCCTGGAAATGGACCAATCGTCATGCGGATCCAAAATGGACCAATCGTCATGCTGATCCAAAAGGGACCAATCATCATGCGGATCCAAAATGCACCAATCGTCATGCGGATCCAAAATGGACCAATCCTGGACTCGAAGGGAGCTATAAATGGTGGGAATTCAATTGGGTTGGGGTTCTTCTTTTGGGATGATTGTTTTTTTCTGGGAAGAACCCAGTGCGCTTGGGGTTAGCGTGCTGTTTTGTTTTTTGGCTCGCTGTGTGGGTACCTGGGCTTATCCTGGGTACTCCATTCCTTGTAGCTATTTTAATAAATGAGAACCTCTTTCTCTGGAGAAAGTTTAGCCTCGTTCATATTTGTAACACCTGGGTTGGGGGTTTCAGTGCCCGTCCTTGGAAGGAGCAGAGAGGCCTTTTCACAAGGGGGTTTCACGGCTCGGTCTTTGAATGGAGAGGCTTCTTCATCTCAGTCTGTCTGTCACGGTTGTTGTAAAATAGGTGAGAGGGTTGGGAGACCACCTGAAACTCAGGGGAGCTCCAGCCAGGCCGAGAGGTGGGACAGCTCCCAAGGCTGTTGTTGCACACAGGGCACGGTGCCCCCTTCTTCTTCCCATTGGGCTCAGTGCAGCACACAGCAAACAACACCTGTGGACAAGAGCTTAGCACTGTGCTCAGGCCTCAAGGCCCGTGGCGTGTGGAGCTGTGGCAGTGGTCACAGGGGTGCTTGGATGAGGAAAGAGATGAGAATGTTGATGCTTATGTTTCAGAAAGTTTGATTTGTTATTTTATTATATATATATTACATTATAACTGTACTAAAGAATAGAAGAGTTTCCTCTCAAAAGGCTGGCTAAGCTAAGAATAGAATAGAATAGAATAGAATAGAATAGAATAGAATAGAATAGAATAGAATAGAATGATAACAAAGGGCAGCTCTCTCAGACCCTGTCCGAGATGGCTCAGCCTTGATTGGCCACTAATTATAAACATCCAAGATGGGCCAATCAAAAATCCACCTGTTGCATTCCACAGCAGCAGATAATCAATGTTTACATTTTGTTCCTGAGGCCTCTCAGCTTCTCAGAAGAGGAAAAAACCCTAAGAAAGGATTTTCACAAAAAGATGTCTGCGACATGTAAGTTCCTCCTACAGAGAAGACAGAGGGGGCTTCTCTTTAGTGGTCCTCAAATGACCATCGTGAGGCAGATGAGGGGAAATTCAGACAGACTCTCCCAGGGTGGTGAGGTTCTGGCACCCAGAAACTGTGGAAGTCATCCCTGGAAGTGTCCAGAGCAGTTTGGACAGGGCTTGGAGCAAACAGGGACAGTGGGAGATGCCCCTGGGGAACGGGATGGGTTTTAAGGTCCCAAACAATTCCATGACATCACCCTCATAAGTGGCTATTTTAAAAATTATTTAATTGTTTTTGTTATTTAATTTAATTTTAATTTTTGCTGTCAAACCAAATATCTACAATGAGAATTAGGAACTGATCCCCTTTACCCTCCTGTGCACCTCAGTTTCCTGCCAGGCTGGTTTTGGGGTGCTGAGGGTCCTGCAGGCTGGGTTTGGGGTCACTGAGGGGTCCTGCAGGCTGGTTTTGGGGTCCTGCAGGCTGGTTTTGGGGTAGTGAGGGGTCCTGCAGGCTGGTTTTAGGGTCTCTGGGGGATTCTTCAGGCTGGTTTTCAGGGTTTGGGGTCCTGCAGGCTTGTTTTGGGGTCATTAAAGGGTCCTTCAGGCTGGTTTTGGGGTCTCTGAGGATCCTGCAGGCTGGTTTTGGCGTCCTGCAGGCTGGGTTTGGGGTTATTAGGGGTTGTGAAGGCTGGTTTTGGGGTCACTGAGGGGTCCTGCAGGCTGGTTTTGGGGTCCTGCAGATTAGTTTTGGTGTCACTGAGGGCTCCTGCAGGCTGGTTTTGGGGTCTTTGGGGGTTCCTGCAGGCTGGTTTTCAGGTTTTGGGGTCCTTCAGGCTTGTTTTGGGGTCATTAAAGGGTTCTTCAGGCTGGTTTTGGGGTCTCTGAGGATCCTGCAGGCTGGTTTTGGGGTCCTGTAGGCTGGGTTTGGTGTCACTGAGGGCTCCTGCAGGCTGGTTTTGGAGTCTTTGGGGGTTCCTGCAGGCTGGTTTGGGGGTCTTTGGGGGTTCCTGCAGGTTGGTTTTGGGGTTTTGGGCTCCTGCAGCCTCCCCTCCCTGCTCACCTCTGACAAGAACCGAAAGCTGAGGCTGTTTCCTGACCCAGCCCAGAGAAAAGAAACCCTCAGATGTTTCTGGGCAGCAGCTGCACATCAAAAATAGTCCCTGGCCAACAGCCCCGGTGCCCTGAGAGCTCAGGAGGGCTCTGCTCTCACAAATGTGGCTCTCATTTATTGGAAGTGAGCTCTGAGTCCTTTTTCCATGATCACTCAGGGGTGGGAAGTGAAACCTCGGGGTGCTCAGAGCTGTGTTTGACACCAGAGCTGTTTGCTTTGCACTGGGCTAGTGGGTTCTGAGCCTTAAAGGGCATTTTCTGCCTGGCTGGATGAGAATTTGTCTCTGTGTTTGGTAAATTGGGTTTGAAATTTTATTGAGGGTGCTCACCTGGAGAGGAAAAACTCCAGGGGGAGGTTCCAGGGCCTGAAGGGGCTCCAGGAAAGCTGGAGAGGGACTGAGGACAAGGATGGAGGGACAGGAGCCAGGGAATGGCTTCAAAGTAGGACTAGATGGGATTTTGGGAATGAGGAATTGTTCCCTGGCAGGGTGGGCAGGGCTGGGATGGAATTCCATCCCTGCATCCCTGGCAGTGCCCAAGGCCTGGCTGGCCCAGCCTGGCACAGTGGAAGGTGCCCCTGCCATGGCAGGTTGGAATGGGATGAGTTTTAAATCCCTTCCATGATTCCATTTGTTTCTGTGCCAGGATTAAAGCCACGCTCCCAGACCTGTCCTAAACTCCACAGAATTAATTCTGAGTTTAACCACATCCAGCTTTGGGAGGATCTGGCTCTGCCCACCCCAGGTGTGCCAAGCTTTGGATCCCATCCAGAAAAAGGGACAAAACGCCCCCTGGGAATGAGGCCAGAGCAGGCAGAGCCAGCGGGAATTTCCCTGGATGTGCTTTGATGTGGGTGCATTTCCAACCCTCTGCTGCCCAGATTATTCCCCAGGCACTGGGACAAACCCTTAAGACAAAGACAACACCACGTGTAAATCCTGGGAATTCAAGGCTTTGTGAGGGATTCTGGTGTCCCAGAGGGGGCTGCTCACTCCTGTCACTGTCACATTCACATTTTCTGAAAAATCCTTTTGACAGGATTCCTTCTCCTGGGAAGCTGAGAAGCCTCAGAGAAAAAGGAAAACAATTCTTATCTCATTTGCTTCCCCTGTGTTTTGCTGCTTTGGAATGTGTTTGGGATTGTTTATCAGCTGGTCATTGTTTCATTGGTTTAATGTGAATTGTTTTAACTTGATGACCAATCACAGCCAGCTGTGTTGAGAGTCTGGTGACAGTCACGAATTTTTCTTTATTATCTTTATAGCCTTCTGTCTGTATCCTTTCTCTAGTCTTTAGTATAGTTTTAGTACAGCATTCTAAAATATATAATATAATAAATATAGTACATATAATATAGTAAATATAATAAATATCAGATGGAAATGCAATATAATGCAATATAATATAGTATAATGCAACATAATATAATAAATGCAATATAATGCAATATATCAGAATATAGTATAATGCAATATAATATAATAAATGCAATATAATGTAATGTAATATATTGCAATATAATGTAATATAATGTAATATAATGTAATATAATGTAATATAATGTAAATAATATAATATAATATAATATAATATAATATAATATAATATGATATAATGTAATATAGTGTAATATAATAAAATTAATGTAATGTAATGTAATATAATGTAATATAATATAACATAACATAACATAATGTAATATATAATACAACATTACATAACATAATATAATATAATGTAATGTAATATAATATAATATAATATAATATAATATAATATAATATAATTAATATAATATATATCAGCCTTCTAAGAACATGGAGTCAAATTCATCATTTCCTCCCCTCTGACAGGGGACACAGAAAATGCCACAAGTCCCTGTTTGTCCCAACCCAGCAAAGCTCAGGTGTCCCTGTGACATTTCCCTGTGCCTCATTTCCAGCCCCATCCTGCCTCTGCCCAGCTGCTCCATTTGCCCCAAATCTCCTGGACCACAGGAAAAGAGGATTTATACCCTGGTTCTTCCAGACTCCATTTTGTGAGGAACAGCTGCTCACTGTGGAAATTTAAAAAGACAAAAATACAACAAAAGGACTAAATAAGGAAAAAGCTTCAGTGCTGGAAACTGCCGTTGTGGACACCACGTGGCTGGTTCATCTTCAAGATGGATGTTCCATCTTTTACACCTCTGGAGGTTGCACCAGCATTCATCCATCCCTTAATGCAAAATCATCTCGTGATCCATCTCTAACACCCTGTGCCACATTTCCAGCCCCATCCTGCCTCTTCCCAGCTGCTCCAGGGAAATATTGAGACCCACACACTCCTGGGAGGAATTTCCAGGCAGGAAAATGTCACTGCTGTCCCTGCAGGAGGCTGAGGTGGCCTCGCTGCTCCACACCCCACTGTCCCCATGAGCAGGAAGTCTCTTTAGGGGCATTATTTTTCTTGAGGGTTTCACTCCTCATCACAGCTTTCAGGGCATTGGAGGGCACAGCCAGGGTTGATTTTCCACCCTCAGATGATGGGAATTGTTCTTTTTCTGCCTCCCACTTGGTGTGGTTGCTTGCCAAGGAAAACCCAGGTGCTGCTGGGTTCTTGTCTGGGATCCAGGCAGGAGCTTTCCCTGTGAGTCAGGAGAAACCCAATCCCCCCAGCACGGCATGCCTGCAATCCAGCCCGAGCTGAAAATTGCCCAGACAGGACAGAAAATCGAGGTCCTGACCACATCTGGTCATTAAAGATCCCCCAGAGCTCCTTGCAGAGGCAGGAGCAGCAATCCATGCAAGTTCCCCGTGCCCGGAGTTTGCTCCTGCTCCGCTCCTGGCCGTTGATGTCACGGTGTCCTGTCTCCAGCAATTTGGGATGGATCTGCTCAGGAGTGCAGAAATTGCCTTTTAAGGGTATTGTTCAGCTCTCCCTGCCCTCCTGTTCCAGGCAAAGCCAGGCCTCTCCTGCATTGCTCAGGCTCTGGGAGCAGGAGTTGAGTCCAGGAAGACTCAGCCTGAAGAGATCTCTGGAGCACCAGCCACAGACCCCCAGCATCCCAGAATTACTGAAGGTACAAAGAAGAAATAAAGAATTTTAAATAGAAATAAAGATATTTAAATAAATAAATAAAATAAAATGAATAAATGAATAAAAATAGAAATCAATAAAAATCCTTTCCTAAAACAAACTTTCCCAGCTGTTAAGTAAATAAATAATAAAACCACCATGTAAAGATATATATATATAAATAGTAGCTCAACCATCCAAAATTTCTGCAAAAACAGAACTTTCAGTGTTTATTTGATTATCACTGGGTGATGCCAGCCCCACCAGCATCACCCCAATCCCTGTCCCCAAGGCCACATCCAGACAGCTCTGGGACAATTCAGTGACTCCAAACCTCCCTGGGCAGCTCAGCCCAAGGCCTGACCACTCTGCCAGGGAAATTTTCTGTGCCAATCTCCAACCTGAGCCTGCCCTGGTGCCATCTGAGGCCATTTCCTCTCATTTTTTCCCTGCCCCTCCTGGCAGGAGCTGTGCATAGCAATGAGGTCCCCTCTGATCCCCCTTTGCTCCAGGCTGAGCTCCCCCAGCTCAGCTGCTCCTCCCAGGATTTGTTTTCCAGCCCTTTCCCATCTCCATTCTCTCCTCTGGACATGCTCCAGTGCTGTCCCAGCCACCCCCCTGCCCTTCAGCCAAGCACTCCTTGGCCCTTAACCCCAAATCCTGCCCCAAAAGGAGCCAGGCTCCATCTCTGCCTGTGTATCTCCATAGCCTATGGAGAAATCCCATGGTTTTAAGGTTTTTAAAGGTTTTCTAAGGCAGGATCTGCATGGATAGGACAATAAACTCCTGTTTGCCAACAGAGTGAGTGCTGCTCTTCTCAGCCAAGGAGATCTCTGTGGGATCAGCTGAAAGGACACAAAATCCCAGCCCTGACCTAGGGAAAACCTCATCCCATTTTCCCACTTTAATCCCTCTTGACCCCACTCCCTTTTGCAAACCCCTGGTGTCAGTAATACCCAAACTGTGTTTGCTGCTCGAGTTGTTTTCCTCTGAACACAACTGAATTTTTGTCAACTGGAAGTGAAGCATCTCTAAGTTTGCAGGGTGAATTGAGTCAAACTCTTCAGTCAGCATTATGGTTCCTTTTGTTTCTCACTGCATTTGTCACCATGCTGGCATTTGCTCTGGGCTCTGTCGCTGGCCTAAAAACCCAAAGTGGGTTTTTTTGGGTTTTTCTTCTCCAGGACAAAAATGCAGCAAATAAGAAAAGACAAAAAGATGCCTTTCCACAGATATTCCCTGCATCTGGCTAGCTCCCCACGAGTTCCAGGAAATTGGTTGGCTGCCACTTCACACAGCTGGGAGCACTTTGGAGCAGCAGCAGCAGCAGCCGTGGTGCTGGTCCTGCTTGGAATGAGGAGGGTGAGGGATGGGATGGATGGAATAACAACTGACTGGTGTTCCCTCAGGAGCACTGGGAGTGAGCACTGCAGGCTGGCTGGGGATGGATAATTCTGCTCCCCAAGCCTCTGGAGCATCCAAGAAATTCCAAGGAATGGATTAAAGGTGTCCTAACCAGCTGAGGATCACCCCATAAACACCACTCAGGAGTGTCTGGGAACCAAATAAAATCAGGATGAGTCCCTCCCAGAGAAAAAACAGGAAAGAGGGATGAAGGCTGGGGAGAAAGGGAGTTCCAGCCTTGATTGATCATACAAGGAAAAAAAAAGGTGGGAAGGGCTATAAATCCCATTTTTTTAATATGGTTTGAGATTTCCATAGAGTTCTTGGAATGACAAGAGTTGTTCTTGTGGGGAAATTCAGCTTTCAGATTAATCCATAATCCCTGGGGATGACTGGTGTTCCCTCAGGAGCACTGGGAGTGAGCACTGCAGGCTGGCTGGGGATGGATAATTCTGCTCCCCAACCCTCTGGAGCATCCAAGAAAATTCCAAGGCACTGATTAAAGGTGTCCTAACAAGCTGAGGATCACCCCATAAACACCACTCATAACTGGGGGTGTCCAAGATCCAAACAAAATTGGGATGAGGTGTTGGAGTCACTCCCAGAGAGTTCCAAATGGAAACATGGGATGAAGGCTGGGAGGGAAAGGATTTCCAGCCTTAATGGATTATCCAAGAAAAAAAAGGTGGGAAGAGATGTAAATCCCATTTTTTAAAATATGGATTGAGATCTTTGTAGAGTTCTTGGAATGACAAGAGTTGTTCTTGTAGGGAAATTCAGCTTTCAGATTAATCCCAGCAGAATCCATAATCCCTGGGGATGACTGGTGTTCCCTCAGGAGCACTGGGAATGAGCACTGCAGGCTGGCTGGGGATGGATAATTCTGCTCTCCAAGCCTTTGCAGCATCCAAGGAATTCCAAGGAATGGATAAAACATGTCCTAACCAGCTGAGGATCACCCCATAAACACTACTCAGGGATGAGACAGGCTGGGAGGGAAGGGAGTTCCAGCCTTAATGGATTATCCAAAAAAAAAAGGTGGGAAGGGATGTAAATCCCTTTTTTTTTTTTTTCAATATGGTTTGAGATTTCCATAGAGTTCTTGGAATGACAAGAGTTGTTCTTGTGGGGAAATTCCCAGCAGAATCCATAACCTTTGGGAATGACTCAGGAATGACTCTGGGAATCTCAGGAGCACTGGGAATGAGCCTTGTGTGCCTTCCCCTTTCCTGGGCACTGCAGGCTGGCTGGGGATGGATAATTCTGCTCCCTAACCCTCTGGAGCATCCAAGAAATTCCAAGGAATGGATAAAAGGTGTCCTAACCAGCTGAGGATCACCCCATAAACACCACTCAGAACTGGGGGTGTCCAAGATCCAAACAAAATTGGGATGAGGGGTTGGAGTCACTCCCAGAGAGAACCAGGAAAGAGGGATGGAGGCTGGGAGGAAAGGGAGTTCCGGCCTTGATTGATTATCCAAGAAAAAAAGGTGGGAAGGGATATAAATCCCATTTTTTAATAAGGATTGAGATCTCTGTAGAGTTCTAAAAATGACAGGAATTGTTCTTGTGAGGAAATTCAGCTTTCAGATTAATTCCTGCAGAATCCATAATCCTTGGGAATGATTTGGGGTGGATTTCCTTAAAGGTGACTATTGGTGTGATTTTGTCAATGCTGATGATATTTGGGAAGAACTGATTGGAGAAAATTGCCTGCAGTGAAATAATTAGGAACTAATTTAGTTGTTCTCAATAAGATTTTTGATTTAAAAAGGGAAAATTTTGACAAAGTAAGGAAATGAGGGATTAAAGCCATCTGGAGTGAGCAGTTCAAGTCCAATTTGCTCAAGCCTTGGATGCAAGAAAGGGATTGTAAGCAACAAGGGATGGTCCTTTTAGAGCAAAGAAAGAAAATTGGGAATAATTAGGGAGCTGATGTGGAATAAAATGGGAAGTTCCAGTAGGAGTTCAGAGGCACCAACTGCAAAAATCCAAAGTAACAAAAATCTGGTTTAGATCTCGCAAAGGAAATAAAAAGCAGCAAAAACGGTTTTCAGTTGCAGAAATGAGAAGAGAACAAAGAAAGAAGAAGTGAGGACACTTTGAGGGTAACCTAGGGATCAGACATAAACAGTGACACAAAACCCAGGGAATGCTTTCCCTCGTTTTCCAGAGAGGATGAAAAAGATGGGGTAAAAGCAGGAGGATGGATGGCAGTGGGATGGAGGTGAACTGGGAATGGCCACTGAGGTGGAAGCAGAGCCCCAAGAGCTCCCTGCCTCGAACTGGGTGAACTGGGAACTCTCCATGTTCACCTCTGGAAGGATTTGAATGGGAATAAATCACCTGGAGAGAGAGGCCAAATCCACAGGGAAAAAGAACTCCAGCAAAGGATAATGCTGATATCCAGAGAAATGGGATTACAGAGCTACTGGGAGGTTCAGGTTGGAAACCACAGAACATTTCCAGCTCTCTGAAGCCTGAGGATGTGGCACAGATTCCCAGGAGGAGAAGGTTTCTCTGGGAATGTGACCAAGGCCTGGGAAGTTTAATTTAAGGAGGCTCAGGAGTGTTCCAGATTGCAATGCAAGATGTTTTCTATTACATTTCTATTACATATCTATTTCTCTGTATGGGCAGATTATCTTTTGTCAGGTGGGCAGTTTGCCTTATCTCTCTCTCAATGATCACAATCACTCCTCCCTCCAGGGGACATTGCTGATAACAGCCATTGAATGTCCCTGCATGGCTGATAAGAACTGCAGCATCCCATTGGGAGCTGTGAGCCCAGAGGGAGGAGCCAAGCATTCCTACCTGGATAAAATCTGGAGATTCTGGAACACCAGCCAAGCATTCCTACCTGGATAAAATCTGGAGATTCTGGAACACCAGCCAAGCATTCCTGCCTGGATATAATCTGGAGATTCTGGAACAGCAGCCAAGCATTCCTACCTGGATATAATCTGGAGATTCTGGAACACCAGCCAAGCATTGCTACCTGGATATAATCTGGAGATTCTGGAACACCAGCACAGCTTCTGCACTGGATTCCCAGAGGAACAGCAGCTGCCTCTTCTCCCACTGGATCTTTGGAGGAAACACTGCACCTTTCTCCAGGATCCCTGCTCCAGCAGAACCACCCCTGACACTGCAGGAGGGCTGAGCCACAATTCCAATGGCACTGCTGCCAACAGCCTGACCCACAGGGTGTCAGGGTGTGCTCTGACTCTGGCAGTGTTGTTTTGGTTTACTGCATTGTTCATTTTATCCTTTTATTTTCTTCCCTCTTAAAGAACTGTTATTTCCTGCTCCCATATTTTTGCCTGAGAGCCCCTTAATTTAAAATTTACAGCAATTCAGAGAGGTGGGGAGGGTTTACATTCTCCATTGCAGGGGAGGCTCCTCCCTTCCTTAGCAGGCACCTGGCTTTCCAAACTGAGACAAGGAGGGACCTTGTGGCTCTGCACAAGTCCCTTCAAGGAGGGGACATGAGGGGCAGGATCAGAAAAAGGGACGTGAGCAGAGGGAACGGCCTCAGGCTGGGCCAGGGCAGGCTCAGCTTGGCCAGCAGCAGGAATTTGCCCATGGAAAGGGAGCTCAGGCCTTGGCAGGGGCTGCCCAGGGAGCTTTGCAGTGCCCATCCCTGCAGGTGTCCCCTGCAGGTGGCACTGAGTGCTCTGGGCTGGGGACAAGGTGCCCATGGGGCACAGCTGGCACTGCATGGCCTGGCAGGGCTTTTCCAGCCTCAGTAATTCTGGAATTCTATTTCTGGGCTGGGTTCTACCCCCAGGTGTTGCCATCAGTGCTGCCCTGGGTGAGGAGCTGGGCTGGAGACCCCACGGCTGTCTTGGACCTTCACCAGCCAGAACCCCCTTCCAAAATTTGGGGAGCCCTGGCTGCATCTGCAATTTCTGCCTCCTTAATCCACTTTTAATAGCCATGGAAATTAGCATAAAAGCCTAATAATCATGTCTGGGATCGAGAGAGACAGACAGGTATTGTTTAAATCCACATTTTAGCAGCATTAGTAAGCGAGCACAAGGGAAAACCAGTTCTCTGTTGCAAGGCTGGAGGATTTTGGCAGGATTTTGGCAGGAGGAATAAACCCTGAAAGCTCTGCTTGTAATTAATCTCTATCTGCAGCTCAGAGCTCTGTCCAGGAGAATTCCCATTGCTTCAGCTGAAGATGCTTCAAAGTCCATTGCAGAGGACACAGCAGTGAAAAGTTTTGCTGGTAAGGTCTTTAATTATGGCTTTGTTAAACATTTAATTTATAGATGAAAGAGCAGCTCTTGTGAGCTGGGCTGTTAAAATCATCTGTGCTAAGCTGTTAAATAAGCTCCTGGCTTTTTGTTAATTCCCAAATATGTCAAGGAAGTAATTTAATATTGGGCCGTGGAGTTTTCGTTCCTGTCTCCCTCCTTAAGTTGGAGTTAATTGGATGGGCGCTGCAGTGGAGCAGAAATGGTGCCAGGCATTTAAAATTCACTATTTCAGGGCAGGATTTCAGATTTAAATCCAGAGACACCACACAGAGACAGAGGCAACTTAAAAACAAGGAACATCATTGGCCCTTTGGATCTGCTGCAATTAATGGCAGCTTTGGAGATGGTTCCCAAGAGATCCACAAGGAGTTTTGGGGACAAGCCCTGGGGAGAAGGATTTGGGGATCTCATGGGGGAAAAACTGGACAGGAGCAGCAGTGAGTGCTGGGAGCCCCAAAATCCATCAAAATCCTGGGCTGCAAGCAGGGAGGAGAGAGAGCAGGAAAGGGATTGGGATTGGATTGGGATTGGGGTTTGGATTGGGATTGGGATTGTGCCGCACAGGTGATTCCCCACCTGCAGAGCTGGGCCAGCCCAGGGAGGGGCTGGAGCTGCTGCAGAGAGCCCAGAGGAGGCTCCAGGATGAGCAGAGGGATGGAGCAGCTATGCTGGGAGGAAAGGCTGGCACAGCTGGCATTGTTCACCTGCACAGGAGAAGCTTTGGGCTGAGCTCAGGGTGGCCTTGCAGGGCCTGAAGGAGCCCCAGGAAAGCTGGAGAGAGACAATTGCCAGGGGGTGCAGGGACAGCACACAGGGAATGGCTGCACACTGAAAAATTACAGGTTTAGATCAGATATTGGGAACAATTTCCTCCCTGTGAGGGTGGGCAGGGCTGGGATGGAATTCCATCCATGGATCCCTGGCAGTGCCCAAGGCCAGGTTGGACACTGGGGACAGTGGGAGGTGTCCCTGCCATGGCAGGGGTGGGATGGGATGATCCTGAAATCCCTCCCATCCCAACCATTCCATGATTCCATGATTTATCAGGTGTGTGGAGCCTCGTGCTGCCAACACCAACCCAGCACCTCACACGTGGATCCCTCCAGGTTCCCAAAGGGGCCATGCCCATGGCGAGGCTTGGTCATTAATTCATTTTAATTCAACCAGGATGAGAAATTGTGCTCATCAGGCAAGAAAGGAGAGACTCCAATTAAGTTCCTACCGTGTTAAGCAAAGCCAGAGCAAAGAGTCCAGAAATTACCCGTGGACAGTCTGCCCCAGCCATGGTTTGTAAACAGCTGACAAATGCACCTTCATTAATTCAGAACTTGCTCCCAGATTTTTGGGAGCACAAAACTCTCACAATAAATTATTCACTACAAATGATTCACCAGCTTTAGAAATTACCTAATCCCTGAGCTCTGTTTCCAAACAGTGGATGGATTTCTCTGGATTGATTTTAGTCCCAGAATCTTAAGTCTTTTCCCATTTTTTTTCTAATCCTTTATTTGGTTTCTATTCCATTTTTGTTGCTTGTCACCTTGTCCTGATGAGAATTTTTTCCTTCCTGATTTATTCCCAGCCAGTGAAGCCGGTGTTCATTGTCATTTTGTGTTTGCTGGGGTGACTTTCTGGCTCTTGGGTGCCTCACTCCCATCTCTGGTTCACCTCAACCCTCTTCATTTGCATCCTGAGCCCTCATGGTCGGGGAAATTCTGTGTCACCCAGGGTGACCTTTCAGCCACTGTCACCACCAGCTCCCAGCCTGGGAGCAAGGTTTCCCCTCAAATGCCACAAAACCACCCTTGGGGCATTTCCCATTCCCTCAGGGTGGGGAAAAAATGTCTTTTGGGATGGATTTGGTGGTTTCGAGGTGCTGTCAGTGGTTGGGAAGTGCTGGAGGATCCCTGTTTGTTGTCCACAGGTGATTTATCCCTGATTTTTCAGCATCCAAGGAGCCTTTTCCATCACAGATCCTGCTGAGATGTGGGCAGGAGGACAGGAGGTGGCTTCTGTCCCCTCTCTGCACTTCCTGAGAGTTGTGGGGCCAGGAAAAGTGAAATAAATATTTATATTTTATTTATAAAGTATTAGTTTTATTAAATAATTTAATATTTTTAATCTTTTATTAATTTACTATAATAAAAATATAATTTTAATGTAATATTAAAATTTATATATTATATAAATTTTATATATAATATATATAATATAAATAATTATTATATAATTTATCTGTAATAATTATTATATATAATTCTATGATTATATAATATAACATTTTATAATATGAAATTAATTGTTTTAATAATTAATATTAATTAATATTACAATTTGTTTTATTACTATTATAAAATTAATTAATTTTATTATTTTTATTTAATAGAATTTAATAATATGTTATATAATGTATGTTATATAATAAAATTAATAATATAGTATAATATATAATATATAATATATAATAATATACAGGGCATCTTTTATCTATTAGATAAAAATAATATATTGGTATAATAAGTATTATTATTATTAATAATAATAATAATTATTATTATATTGGTATAGAAATAATATTAATAATAATAATAATAATATTAATAATAATAATAATAGTAATAATAATAATAATAATAATAATAATAATAATAATAATAATAATAATAAATAAATTGCTGTCTTTAACAGCCCCGCTATCCACAGAATTCCAGAATCTTCCAAGCTGGAAAAGACTCACCAGGATCATCAAAATCCAGTGATGCAGGAGCACCACATAAAAACCTGGGCATGGTCCATAATCCTTGGAGATCTAAATGGCAATTTTCCAACTGTGTCCCCTCATGAAAAAGCTTAAAAAGCTTTTTTAACATTTAATTTTAATTTTTAAAATTTAATTTTATTTTACATTAAAAATCTTCTTTTATTCAGTTTATAAATGGAGAGAGAAGCATCTGACAACCGAAATGTTGAAGCTGCATCGAGTTCCTCTGGAATTATCAATAACCTGTGGGCCTGGAACAGAGAAATTCAGTTGTTCTGCAATTTCTACAGCCACGAAACACAAACTGCAGGCAGCAGAAGTGGGTGACAGTTTAGCTGTAACCACATCTTCTCTAAATTGGTGACACAAGCCAGGGGCCTAAAAATAAACATCCCTGTGGTTTGGCTCTCAGAGCGCAGTCAAGAGGTTTGGGGTGTGTGAAGGACGAAAAAAATTAACCTGGTCTTCCAAAAATAGGAGTAAAAAACCTCATGGTTTGAGCTCCTTGAGCAGAAATGTGACCATGAATGGGAAAGATTATTCAGTGAAACGCTCAGAAATTCATGAGTTTGGGTTGGAAGGGATCTGAAAATGATCCCATTCCATGAGCAGGGACACCTCCCACTGTCCCCAGTGTCCAGCCTGGCCTTGGCACTGCCAGGGAGCCAGGGGCAGCTCCTGGAAGCCAAAGCACCAAGCAGAGGTTGGAGAGCAGAGAAAAAAAATCCTCCAAAAGAGCTGTGAGGGACTTCTGGTCTCCTTCCTCAGGTGGGCACCAACCTCGAGACACCAGGAGTCACTCCCTGAAGGGTTTGCTCCCTCAGGCTTTGAGTCACCAGGATTTTTTCCACCAGGAAGAGTGGCCAGGCCTTGGGCTGAGCTGCCCAGGGAGATTCGGGGTCACTGGAATTGTCCCAGAGCAGTCTGATGTGGTTTGAGGCCTTTGAGCAGAAATGTGACCATGAATAGGAAGAATCACCAGGGAAACACTCAGAAATTCATGGATTCACAGAAGGGTTTGAGTTGGAAGGGGTCGTAAAATGATCCCATTCCATGGCAGGGACACCTCCCACTGTCCCCAGTGTCCAGCCTGGCCTTGGCACTGCCAGGGATCCAGGGACAGCTCCTGGAAGCCAAAGCACCAAGCAGAGGTTGGAGAGCAGAGAAAAAATTCCTTCAGAAGAGCTGTGAGGGACTTTTGGTCCATCCTCAGGTGGGCACCAACCTTAAACCACCATGAGTTGCTCCCTGTAGAGTTTTGCTCCCTCAGGCTTTGAGTCACCAGGATTTTTACCACCAGAAAGAGTGGCCAGGCCTTGGGCTGAGATGCCCAGGTCACTGGAATTGTCCCAGAGCAGTCTGGTGTGGTTTGAGGCCTTTGAGCAGAAATGTGACCATGAAAAGGAAGAATCACCAGGGAAACACTCAGAAATTCATGGATTCACAGAATGGTTTGGCTTGGAAGGGAACCTAAAATGATCCCAATTCCATGGCAGGGACACCTCCCACTGTCCCCAGTGCCCAGCCTGGCCTTGGCACTGCCAGGGATTGTAGTTCTTTCCCACAAGGGATGCAGGGGCAGCTCCTGGAAGCCAAAGCACCAAGCAGAGGTTGGAGAGCAGAGAAGAAAATCCTCCAGAAGAGCTGTGAGGGACTTTTGGTTCTTCCTCAGGTGGGCACCAACCTCAAACCACCACGAGCTGCTCCCTGAAGGGTTTTTTCGCCCTGAGGCTTTGAGTCACCAGGACTTTTACCACCAGAAGGAGTGACCAGGCCTTGGGCTGAGCTGCCCAGGGAGGTTTGGAGTCACTGAATTGTCCCAGAGCAGTCTGGATGTGGCCTTGGGGACAGGGATTGGGGTGATGCTGTGGGGCTGGGGTGGCACTGGGTGATCCTGGAGGGTTTTCCCAGCCTTGATTCTGGGATTCTGAGCAGATCCAACCCTCAGGGCAGGTTGGATCAGTCACAGCTCTCTGATGCTCAGCCTGGAGCAAAGGAGGCTCCGGGGGGACCTCAGTGCTCTGCACAGCTCCTGCCAGGAGGGGCAGGGAAAGGAGGAGAGGAAATGGCCTCAGATGGCACCAGGGCAGGCTCAGGTTGGAGATTGGCACAGAAAATTTCCCTGGCAGAGTGGTCAGGCCTTGGGCTGAGCTGCCCAGGGAGGTTTGGAGTCACTGAATTGTCCCAGAGCAGTCTGGATGTGGCCTTGGGGACAGGGATTGGGGTGATGCTGGTGGCACTGGGTGATCCTGGAGGTCTCATCCCCCCTTGATGATTCTCTTTTGTTTTCTTGTGTCAGCAGCTGCCACTCAAACCATTTTCTCCCTTATTTAATGTGTTTATTGAGGCAGGTGTGGAAAATCTGGGCTGTTTTCCCTCAGGAATTGTGTGGTGCAGGGAATCAAACAACACAAAACCCAACAGAAATTCCAATATAATTCACTTCCAAGAGTCACACCCTGAACTCTGTGGTGACACTGAACTCAGACAGGGGGATTCCTAAAAATGTAGGAAGTGGTTGAGAAAAATGTCAAAAAATTTAAAAAAAGGGAAATTCAAATTCCTTAGAGTCAGCAGGAGGAATGAGACCAGCCCTGCACAACCCAGAAGAGGAGATAGAGGAGGTGTGGGGCAGAATTGGAACTGGAGAAATGAACAAAAAATGGAGCAACACACCTGGGATTAAATGGCAGAGTTAAGAGGTTTTTAAAGGTTATTAAAACCTTGCCAGAATGCACCAGAAAATGGGAATTTGTGTCCAGTGGAGTTGGAAGAAGCAGCACAAACAAACACAGGTAAGTTCTGAAGGTGGAAATGAGAGGAATGAGCTGAGGGGGGTGAAGAGAGCGAGCAAATCAAAGTCCTAAATAATAAATCCAACATAAAAATGGCTTTTTGTGTGTTCAAAAGGTGAATCCCAAGAATAAACCCTGGGTCTGGCTGTTTTGGGGGTGTCAGTGTCTCAACTCAGGATAATAAAGACACCAAAGGGAAGATGTTTCTTCACCACTGAATTCAGGGTGAAATATCTGCCTCAGACACCAAAAATGATGATTTGCCTGAGTTTTTCCATGAAGGAAAGACTGACCCAAGGAAACTGAGGTGTTTCAGAAGTGGGTGAGCTGTTTTTCCACCTCCTGCCCTGAAAGTCACACCCAAACCCAAGAATTAATCAGCAAACCCTGAAAATAAAAAGAATAGAACAAATTATTTCCATTCCTGGAATTATCAGGTTAAAAATGGCTCTCACTTTGAAAAATCATTGAGCTCTTACACTGCTAAAAGGGGATTAATTTTGAAAAAGTGTGAATTTGGAGGGGAACTTCATCAGCTCCATATCCATCCGAGCACTCCCCAACTGCCAGGGTGGGAAGGAAGTTCCCATCCATGCAGATAATGCCAGAAATAACCACAGACAGGCCTTGGAGAACTTCCTGTGAATTTCTGGCTGCTGTAAGATACAGGGCAGAGCCAACAGACCCTGCTGCTCTAACCCAGCCTTTAAAATGCCTTAAAGTGGGGGTTTATTCCTGAATAAAATTCAGATGTACACTGAGGTCATTGGTGGCTCTGCAGTGCTGCTGCTCTCGCCCCAAAAAGCACAAATTTGGGGTAAATTCCAAAGTGCTCAGGGGTCTGACTGAGACATCTCCAGTGTTTGCTGAAAAAATTCCATCTGCAGCTGCTGGAAGTCCCAGATGAGGTTTTAGAGCTGTTTCATACCCATTTTTTGTTATATTTGATAATTTTGCTATATTAAATTATATAATACAAATATAATTTGTTATATTTGATAATTTCTCTTAACTGCTTGATGAAAATAAAACTTGCCATGGTAAAAATGGCTTGATTTTTAAAAAATTCCATATTTATCCATCACAGAAATCCTGTTTGCTCATCATTAACATGAGCCAGTCCAGAAAGCCAAACACAGCCTGGGCTGCCCTGAGGGAGGTGATTCCCCCTCCTGCTCTGCTCTGCTCTCCACCTGCAGAGCTGCAGCAGGACATGGACCTGGAGCTGCTGCAGAAATTCCAGAGGGCCATGGAGCTGATCAGAGAGAGGGAAAACAGCCTGGAGAAGAGCAGGCTCTGCTCTTGGAGCACCTTGCAGGGCCTGGCAGGAGCCCACAGGAAAGATGGAGACATTTCTCAAGGGCTGGGAGTGTCAGGACAAGGAATAATGGCTTTAAAGTGAAAGAGGGAAGGTTTAGATTTGGTATTAACAAGGAATTCCTCCCTGGCACAGAGTGCCCAGAGCAGCTGTGGCTGCCCCTGGATCCCTGGCAGTGCCCAAGGCCAGGTTGGACACTGGGGCTGGAGCACCTGGGACAGTGGGAGGTGTCCCTGCCATGGCAGGGGTGGCACTGGGTGAGTTTCAGGATATTCCTGTGCTGGGAGGAAAGGCTGGCACAGCTGGCATTGTTCACCTGCACAGGAGAAGCTTTGGGCTGAGCTCAGGGTGGCCTTGCAGGGCCTGCAGGAGCCCCAGGAAAGCTGGAGAGAGACAATTGCCAGGGGATGCAGGGACAGCACTCAGGGAATGGCTCCACACTGAAAAATTACAGGTTTAGGTGGGATATTAAACAGTTTCCTCCCTGTGAGGGTGGGGAGGCCGTGGAATAGGATTCCCAGAGCAGCTGTGGCTGCCCCTGGATCCCTGGCAGTGCCCAAGGCCCGGTTGGACACTGGGGCTGGAGCACCTGGGACAGTGGGAGGTGTCCCTGCCATGGGAGAGGTGGAAATAAATAATCTTTAAAGTTTTTAAAATCATCTTTAAGGTTTCTTCCAATCATCACTGAGCTCTTCATTCATTCATTCACCTTTCACAGTGGCCAGGCTACCTCAATCTGCTCCCCACTGAGAACTGTGGCAGTAGAACACCCCTAAAACCCCCTGGATAGAGACAGCATCCCAAATTCCATCCAAGAGGTGAGCAGCATCCCAAAATCCAGCAACTTGGACTTCACCTCCCTGTGGCACCTTTTAAAATCTGAATTTAACTTCCAGCCAGGCAATACCAGCTAAACTCTGAAGGGATTCTTTCAGCACTCAGGACTAAGCAGTTCCACGCTGCAGGGCTGAAAGAAATCAGGGCCCACATTGTTCTTCCTTTTTCCAGAGCCTGGGGTTGCTGGAATCTGAAATGCAGGGAACTCTCAGAACTCTGGGCCTGGAAGTCAAAGCTTAAAATGAAACCCAGGATTTGTCTGAGGCCTTGGGAAAGGCTCCCAAACTGAGGGATTGGGAGGGAGAATGGGGATTTGTGGTTTAAAGCAGAGACAGGTTAAGCTAAAGAAAGGAAAGTTTAGAGCTTTCATCCTTCCAGAGGATGAAAAACGGAATAATTTTGGTAAACTGAGGCACAAAATATCAGATTATGAGGAGCTGGGAGGGATCTGGTGGAATCTGAAATGCAGGGAACTCTCAGAACTCTGGGCCTGGAAGCCAAAGCTTAGAATGAAACCCAGGATTTGATCTGAGGCCTTGGGAAAGGCTCCAAACTGAGGGGCTGGGAGGGAGAATGGGGATTTGTGAGTTAAAGCAGAGATAAGTTAAGCTAAGGAAAGGAAAGTTTAGAGTTTTAGAGTTTAAGATATAAAAATAAAAGTAGTTACAAAGGTAAAGAAGGAGTTCAGAATGCAGCACTGTAGGTTTGTGTGTCAGAACATGATTGGCTAAGGAAGCTCACACTGTAACATGGGTCCATGAGATAAAATATTGAATGATTGGGTCAAAAACATAAATATCCTTATTAGCAGTGTTTTATTGATTAACAAATCCTTTAAAAGTCTTGTAATTAAGGAGTTTGTGACCTTCTGACCCATGCTGTAACAATGGAGCTGAATTCACCCTTCCTGCCTATGGAGAAGATAAGATAATAAACCACATCAGCAAAAACAATTCAGAGGTCCCATCTCGAATTCCTCCCAAAAATCCCTTCAAGTGAATTATCAGAGGGATGAAACATCCTCAAATTTGCATCTGGCTGAGCTTCAGAACCCTTGGTTTGGCCCTGGAGTGCCCTTAGCCCCGTCACCACGTGAAGAATTAAAGCTGGGTTTGTATTTCCCCCCTCAGCCCCGTTACCACGTGAAGAATTAAAGATATTTTTGTGTTTCCCCCCTTAGTTCTGTTACCACGTGAAGAATTAAAGATATTTTTGTGTTTCCCCCCTTAGCTCTGTT
The DNA here is from genome assembly GCA_009764595.1 of Geothlypis trichas. Taxonomy (NCBI): domain Eukaryota; kingdom Metazoa; phylum Chordata; class Aves; order Passeriformes; family Parulidae; genus Geothlypis; species Geothlypis trichas. The sequence continues at coordinate 115,375,234 of CM019902.1, read as the reverse complement.
ACCACGTGAAGAATTAAAGATATTTTGGTGTTTCCCCCCTTAGCTCTGTTACCACGTGAAGAATTAAAGATATTTTGGTGTTTCCCTCCTTAGCCCCGTTGCCACCTGAAGAATTAAAGCTGGATTTGTGTTTCCCTCCTTAGCCCCGTTACCATGTGAAGAATTAAAGCTGGATTTGTGTTTCCCCCCTTAGCCCCGTTACCACGTGAAGAATTAAAGATGTTTTTGTGTTTTCCTCTTGGGAATCTCATCTTCCCCCTGAGGTTTTCCCAGATGATCCACTTTAAACCAGACACCAATTCCCGAGCCGCTGCCCTGCTCGAGGAAATGTTCGCACTGAAATATTTGAAATACTTCTCTGAGTGTCTGCAGAGCCTCACAGGAGCATTTTCAACGCTGCCTGGAAGGGAATTCCCGGCTGAGCTCCCGTTTTCCCACCTCAATTACCCCTCCAAGCGCATCCCTCCCCCGCAGGCGCCTCCCCGCATCCTGACACCGAGCAGGACGCTCCGAACCGGCCTCTGCTCCCTCACCGAGCCATGTTTGCCTAATTAAGAGCTCCTCGGCAGTCCCCAGGCAGTTAATTGTGCCATTAGCGGCAGTTTTGACGCGGGGCCGCGGGATGGGGATGCTCGGAGCATCTCCCGGGGGATGCGCGGCGCTCGCTGCAATAATTGGTCCCCGGAGGATGCTCAGCTGCCAGGGGGAATTGTTTGGCCACGTTAAAATTAAAATTCCGAGCTGCCACGGCTCCTCTGTTGCGTGGTGAGTCCCGGCTCCACTGAGGGTTGTCCCCTCTGTGGTTTGGTGACATTTTGCTGTCGGGAAGGGGTGAGCAGAACGCCGGGGCCAGGAGGGACATCCCAGTGCTGGGGACAGCAGGGACAGCACAGAGGGGATTGTCCCTCTCGGCCTCACCCCTGTGCTGGGGACAGTTCTGGGTGTCCCCATGTGAGAAACACATCAACCTCTCCAAGAGTGTCCAGAGGAGGGACAGGAGGGTGGGGAAGGCTCTGGAGGGGCCACACCAGGAGAGGGCACCTGGAATGTCCGGCTGGAGCAGGGCCTGAGAGCAGAACTCCCTGGGGACAGCTCTGAGCTCTGCTCTGCCACAGGGACAGCACCCAGGGAGCAGCTGGAGGGATTTGGGTTGGATTTTAGGGCAAGGTTCTTGCCCAGAGGGTGCTGGCACTGCCCAGGCTGCCCAGGGAATGGGCACGGCCCCGAGGCTGCCACAGCTCCAGGAGCCTTTGGCCAGCGCTGCCAGGGATGCCCAGGCTGGGCTTGGCGGGGTCTGGGCAGGGCAGGAGCTGGGTTTGGATGATCCTTGTGGATCCAGGTGATCCCTAAAATCCAACCTTACCCTGCCCTCCTTCAGCTGGAGGCTGCTCCCCCTCCTGTCACTGCACAGAGCTCCCTGCTCACCACGGCAGATTGGAGATGTGGAAGTGGGAAGGGATGGACCAAAACATTCCTGGTTTGGGATTCCCCCGTGGGTTTAGGTGATGCTGCTGCTGCTGCTGTTGCAGGTCCTGGCTTGGTGTGGAGGAGAATTTCTCTGTTTGGGGGGTGAGTGTGAATTTCCTGGAGATCTGGCTGCCACAATGGATCCTCTCCTTCTCCTTGGAGGCACAACTGCAGCAGCTTTTCTGCCTAAACACTCTTCAGTCGGGCAGCTGTGGGTACAAACCTCCTGTTCCTACAGACAGAACATGCCCAGGAGAGGGAGGGAGGTAGAAAACAGTTCAGGCTCTTCAGATGGCAAAAATAAAAAATTATTTCACCATAAAATCAGCAGAGAAAAAGTTTTAGATCATGGGTATAGGCTGAGAAAATAATAGGAGAGCACAGAAGATTTTTAGTCCTTAGAATCAGGGAATATCCTGAGCTAGAAGGGACCCATGGGGATCATCCAAACCCAGCTCCTGTCCCTGCCCAGACCCCAGCAAGCCCAGCCTGGGCATCCCTGGCAGCGCTGGCCAAAGGCTCCTGGAGCTGTGGCAGCCTCGGGGCCGTGCCCATTCCCTGGGCAGCCTGGGCAGTGCCAGCACCCTCTGGGCAAGAGCCTTGCCCTGAAACCGAACCTAAATCCCTCCTGGCCCAGCTCCAGCCCCTCCCTGGGTGCTGTCCCTGTGGCAGAGCAGAGCTCAGAGCTGTCCCCAGGGAGCTCTGCTCTCAGGCCCTGCTCCAGCCGGACATTCCAGGTGCCCTCTCCTGGTGTGGCCCCTCCAGAGCCTTCTCCACCCTCCTGTCCCTCCTTTGGACACTCTTGGAGAGGTTGATGTGTTTCTTATATTGAGACCAAACTTGATGTGTTTCTCACATTGGGACACCCAGAACTGTCCCCAGCACAGGGTAAGGCAAGGGTGACAATCCCCTCTGTGCTGTCCCTGCTGTCCCCAGCACAAGGTGAGGCAGGAGGGACAATCCCCTCTGTGCTGTCCCTGCTGTCCCCAGCACAGGGTAAGGCAAGGGGGACAATCCCCTCTGTGCTGTCCCTGCTGTCCCCAGCACTGGGATGTCCCTCCTGGCCCCAGGGCTCTGCTCACTCACATCCAATTTGCCACCAGCCAGGACCCCCAGGAATTTATTTTTAAATTCCTTTTCCCCTCTGCCATTCTCCATCCTCATTTAGAACCCCACATTTTAATTTCAATCCCTGCCAGAATCGTTGCCTTTGCCAAAATAAAGATTTTTTTTTCCCCATTTTGACCCAGCCTTGATTCCCTCCTGGGGCCCTGAATTGGTCCTTTTGTGGTTTGAGATTTGGCCCAAAAGCAAAGATAAGAGCATTACATCTCCTACCCCAGGGAGGCACAAATGGGAGCATTTGAAAATTAAACCTTGGCCTGGATCCAAGGTTGTTCCAAGCCTCACCAGGGGAGAAGCAGATCCCAAGCAAATCCCTTCCCTGGGCATGATTTATAGCCCTGTTAAACCACAATGGGCTTTAATGATTATTTAGGAACATCAGGGAAGGAAAAAAATGAAGAAGGAAGAGTTTGGGCTCCTTTAAATCAATAGATCTATGAGAAGATAAATACAATTTTAAAAGGGGGTGTTCATTTAGTGGCATTAATAGACCACGAGTCTGATAATCTCTCTCATCCTGCACCTTGTGGACTTGTGGGATCATCCTATCTTCAAGACATTACATGGAAAATCATATAATTGATGACAGCTAAATTATATTAAAAAAAACACCAAACCCATCAGTTTTGCTTCTAAATATATTATGTGTATTCATGTATGTTTTTGTATATTGTGTATATTATGTATATTTTAAATATACATTATAGATATTATAGATATTATAGATTAAAATATATTATCTATCATTATAATATAATATATAATATATAATATATAATATATAATATATAATATATAATATATAATATATAATATATAATATATAATATATAATATATAATATATACTATATAGTGTCTTATACATAATATAGTATAATATAATATAATATAATATAATATAATATAATATAATATAATACAATATAATTTAATATAGTATAATATAATATATATGATACTATATTATATTGTATTACATTATATTATATTATATATTGTATATTATAGATATTATAGATATTATATATATTGTAGATATCTATTTTTCCTATTATGTATTATAAAAAAATTATGCATATTTTAAAATATACAACATAGAAAAAATAGAAAAAATAGAGAATATTTCTTATCTCTTCATACATCAGCCAGAAGCCAGAAAAAAAATTAGCAATTATTTCCCAAAAAAACCCCATAAACAGAGAAATTTAAGAATGATTCCAACTGCACAAACTGAAGTTGGGTGTTTCCTTGGAGTTGAAACCAGAGGGGAAAAATCAGGCAATTTCAACCTTTGAATCTTGTCAAAAGAATTGCAAATAGACATTAATGAAATTTTTGAGGCTCTGCAGCAATGGCTCAGTGGTGTTTCCCAACTCCCAGAGAATGGATTGCTGCTTCTCCCAGGATGAGGAAGAAATTCCCAACAGGAATGGCAACTGCAGCCCTCTGGGCAGGATGTGTTGAAAATCCTTGTTCTGTTGAAACGTTGGGTTTGGAAATCTTGAAATCCCAAGGAAGAGATTAATTGGGGTGTGATTAATTGGGGAGAGCCTGAAGGAATCAGGAAAACTTCCCCAGGACCCCAAAGGGCTTCGCTTCAGGCAGGGATGGGCTGTGGGGAGCAACTGCTCTGGATTTTTGGGAGATCTTCCTTGCCAACACTGGGGTTGGGAAAGGATGAAAAAGGAGGATTTTAGTGCCTGTTTTTCTGAGTTTTTGTTTGCGGGGAGGAGGCAGCCCTGACTGTTGGCTTCTCAGGCAACAGGGAGTGAAATTCTTCACCTGCAGGACTGAAATCCAGAACCTGAAATCTCCTTCCTGCTGCTCAGGCTTTAGAACACCTCTGTGTGAGAGGGATACAAAGTGGTTTGGGGTGGAAACAGGAGGAGAGTTGGAGGATGGCACAGAGAAGAGGGAGAAAAATTGGAAAAACATAAAAAGCCCCCAGGGTCCACCCACCATTGCAATCCTGGTGAATCCCTTGATCCAGGAGGTCTTTTCCCACAAAAAGCTCCATCAGAGTAAGCACAATTCCTGCCACAAGATGTTTCTACAAACAGGTGCCCTTAAAATCCATGAGACACCTCTTCCTTTTTCCCCCTTTAAGCACTAAATTCATCTCTTTGTGCTCATCAAGGATTTTATCGTGACACCTCTCATTCTTAGAAATATTCCACTTTCTTTCCTGGCACCCACAGAAACCCCAAAGGAAGCTGACTAATTATTCCTGGGAAACAATGAGACTGCAGAGATCATGAGGTTTTTCATCTCATCTCTCATTTGTTATCACCTCAAATCACAAATAGCAAAACCACCACAGAACAAAAATTACTCATGGCCTTTCTTTATTAAACAGGAATCACCTCTAAGAACCAGCTGGAAAATCCCAGATAATGAGGGAGGAACAAGAAGAGGTTTGGCACTTTCTCCTCAGCCAGTGTGAATCAGCAGAGCCCAAATTTTCCTGAGGAGCAGGAACATCTCAGTGGCCCCTCTGGGTACTGGGGTCACCTTGGAGCACCTTGCAGTGAGATGAGGTTTTGGAGCTGTTTCATGCCCATTTTTTGTTGTATTGGATAATTTGCTGGATTTTCTTTAACTGCTTGATGAAAATAAAATTTGACATGGTAAAAAATGGCTTGATTTTTAAAAAATTCCATATTATCCATCACAGAAATCCTGTTTGCTGATCATTAACATGAACCAGTGCAGAAAGCCAAACACAGCCTGGGCTGCCCTGAGGGAGGTGATTCCCCCTCCTGCTCTGCTCTGCTCTCCACCTGCAGAGCTGCAGCAGGACATGGACCTGGAGCTGCTGGAGAAATTCCAGAGGGCCATGGAGCTGATCAGAGAGAGGGAAACCAGCCTGGAGAAGAGCAGGCTCTGCTCTTGGAGCACCTTGCAGGGCCTGGCAGGAGCCCACAGGAAGATGGAGACATTTCTCAAGGGCTGGGAGTGACAGGACAAGGAATAATGGCTTTAAAGTGAAAGAGGGAAGGTTTAGATTTGGTATTAACAAGGAATTCCTCCCTGGCACAGAATTCCCAGAGCAGCTGTGGCTGCCCCTGGATCCGTGGCAGTGCCCAAGGCCAGGTTGGACACTGGGGCTGGAGCACCTGGGACAGTGGGAGGTGTCCCTGCCATGGCAGGGGTGGCAGCAGATTATTTTTAAATTCCAACTCCAACCATTCCATGATTCCAAGGTTCTCAGTGTGTTCCATGTTCCTCCTCAGCAGAGGAGGCCCCTTCTCTCCCCTCAGCAGGGTGAACACCCCACCTCAGGCAGGCCCTGGGGGAACAAGCAAGGTTTAAAACTGGGGCTGTCCTGGCAGCTAGCGTGGGGGAAGGAGAAGGAATCACCTTTTCAGGAACGTGGAAAGCTCCAAAATGCTCTCATGAGTCACCTCAGCTCCTCTGAGCTGCTCTTCCTGGCACAGGGATCAGCTGCCTGCACTGAAGGCTCGTTTTACACTCCAAGGCAGAGCTCAGAGCTCTCAGGGCAAACTTGTGTGGACTTGAACCTCTCAAGACCCCGCTGACATTCCAAGCAGTTGGCAGCTGCTGCTGCTTTCACTCACCATCCATGAAAAAAAAACTCTTAAAAATTCCATTGCAAACTGAGACCATGGATCAGACTCATCCCAACCCAGGCCTGCCCAGCCTGTCCTCACAGAGTCATGGAATGGTTTGGGTTGGATGGGACCTTGGAGATCATCCAGTTCCATGGCAGGGACACCTTCCACTGTCCCAGGCTGCTCCAGCCCCAGTGTCCAACCCGGCCTTGGGCACTGCCAGGGATCCAGGGGCAGCCCCAGATTTTTGTATTTGCTGGGAATGTCACAACGAAGGCAGGAATGATGAATCTAACTCCGTGTTCTCAGAAGGTAAATTTACTACTTTATAATACTGTAATATATTAAAGAATACTAGAGTAAACTATATTAAAGAATAGAGACAGGATACTTACAGAATGGTAAAAAGATAATAATGAAAACTTGTGACTCTCTCCAGAGTCCTGACACAGCTTGGCCCTGATTGGCCAAAGAGTGAAAACAACTCACAGCAGAATCCAATGGAACAATCACCTGTGGGTGAACAATCTCCAAACACATCCCACATAAGCACAATGCAGGAGAAGCAAATGAGAGCAGAATTGTTTTCCTTTTTCTCTGAGGCTTCTCAGCTTCCCAGGAGAGAAATCCTGGGTGAAGGAATTTTTTCAGAGAATGTGAATGCCACAACAGCTGCTCTGGGAATTCCATCCCAGCCCTGCCCACCCTGCCAGGGAACAATTCCTCATTGCCCAGATCCCACCCAGCCCTGCCCTCTGGCACTGGAGCCATTCCCTGAGTGCTGTCCCTGCATCCCCTGGCAATTGTCTCTCTCCAGCTTTCCTGGGGCTCCTTCAGGCCCTGCAAGGCCACCCTGAGCTCAGCCCAAAGCTTCTCCTGTGCAGGTGAACAATGCCAGCTGTGCCAGCCTTTCCTCCCAGCACAGCTGCTCCATCCCTCTGCTCATCCTGGAGCCTCCTCTGGGCTCTCTGCAGCAGCTCCAGCTCCTCCCTGGGCTGGGGCAGCCCCAGGTGGAATCACAGAATGAGCAATTAGGGAATGGTTTGGGTTGAAGGGACCTTCAAATCATCTCGTTCCACCTCTGCCCATATTTCCTCCTCATGGAATTCCAGCAATCCCATGGTCACTCTGGCAGGAAGATGACACCTGGTTTGTGTGGGATGAGGGGGAAAAGCAGGGGATGAAGAGGCTCCCTGGATAAAAGCTGCAGGGAAAGCTGAGATTCAGGGCTCAGCTTTGCTGCTGCATTTCCACTGTCAGTGAGCAAAAGAAACAACAACATTAAAAGCCCCCAAAGCCCCAAGCTCAGCCTGTTGTTCCCTCCTGAGCTTTTCTAAAATAAATGTTGAGCACCACAAAACCCACCCTGGCTGCAGAACAAAACCCACCCGGGCTGCAGAACAAAACCCACCCTGGCTGCTGCTCTCACTTATTCACTTTCTTCTGTTTTCTCCCCTCTTTCTCAGAAACTCAGATGCAACCAAGTTGCCCACAAAAAAACCCCAAAACAGTGAAAAACAGGTTTTTGAAGCCAACAAAGGAGGGCTGGGGGGAACAGGTGCAAGGTGGAGGAGGAGAGGATAAATATGTGACTCTGAGCCTGGTTTTCCTTCTTTTTCTTTTCTAAAATACAATTTCTTTTCTAAAACACTTTTTCTTTTCTAAAATACAAGTCTTTAGCACTGAATGTTCAACTTAGCAGCATTAATATTTCTTCTTCATTATTTTGCAACCATTGCCTGCATTATCACCACAACAATCAAGCACACTCGTGGAGAGGTAAAAAATATTGGAGTTTTCCCAAAATGAGAACTAAAAGATGGGTGTGGAAGAGCATTTGACCTGGCTCTAGCAGGGACCAAAGAGGAAAAGGAGGCAGAAATTCCCTCCTGATGGACACCTGCACATGAGGAAGGTGAGATACTAGAAAAAAATAATTTCCTGTGAGGGCTGGGAGGCCCTGGAATAGAATTCCCAGAGCAGTTGGGGCTGCCCCTGGATCCCTGGCCGTGCCCAAGGCCAGGTTGGACACTGGGGACAGTGGGAGGTGTCCCTGCCATGGCAGGGGTGGGATGGGTTTAAGGTCCATTCTAACCCAAATAATTCCATGATCCCATAATTTTTTTCCCTGGGCTCTGGCACTGACTGTGCACACCACAGGAGGAGAGTGGACAATTCCACCAGAATTCCTCAAGTTTTCCTTCCCAGAGTGAAAAAAAACAAAAAAACAAAACAAAGATCAGTGGTTTCATTTAGGTTGTTCCTAACTAGAAATGAAACATTTGGGAAATAAGAATTGCCTTCCTGATCTCCATCTGAACTTCCAAGGGATAAAGGAACTGTGCTGAGGGGTCTGAGTTAAATCATCTCACTGGAATAAACCTGGCTGATAAAGTTGTTTGTAGGGAATGTAAAAACTGTTAGAAAAGAGTTGTTCATCCTCTTCATAAAATGAATATCAGAGAGCTGCACTTGGTCGGGCTTTTTTAATACATTCTCCTCTCAGGTCAGTGGGGAGCAGAAATAAAGAACCAGGTGGTAAAACAGAGTGGGGTCAGTGCCTGACTGGGGAAGCAAACACATCCCACTGCTGCTCCAGGATTCACCTGGAATTACCAACCCAGCTGTCGGTGAGAAACCCTGGAAAAGTTCCAGGCAGCTGCACCAACCTGTTCCTCTGCCCCACATTTCTTCCTGGAGCCCTTCCCAAAACTCCAGAGCTGCCCTGGTGTTTATTTATCCAGCTCCACTCCCATGAAAGGAGGGTCAGCTCCCTGCCCAGCTTCAGCAGGGAAATGCTGAACTCCGGAGACAGCAGCATCCCTGAGGAAAGAAATCCACGGCTTCCAAACAGTGAGGGTGTTTTGAGCCACACCTCCCACTGTGCCAGGTGCTCCAGCCCCAGTGTCCAACCTGGCCTTGGGCACTGCCAGGGATCCAGGGGCAGCCACAGCCTCCCAGGGAGCAATTCCTGCCCAAAATCCCATCTAGTCCTGCCCTCTGTGAGTTTGTAGCTGTTCCCCTTATCCTGTCACTCCAGTTCTGGACAAGATTCCTTCTCCAGGTTCTCCATCATCCCTCCAACCATCATTCATCCATCCATCCATCCATCCATCCATCCATCCATCCATCCATCCATCCATCCATCCATCCATCCATCCATCCATCCATCCATCCTCCATCCATCATCCATCATCCATCCATCATTCATCCATCCATCCATCCATCATCCATCATCCATCCATCCATCCATCCATCCATCCATCCATCCATCATCCATCCATCATCCATCCATCCATCATCCATCCATCCATCCATCCATCCATCCATCCATCCATCATCCATCCATCCATCCATCCATCATCCATCCATCCATCCATCCATCCATCCATCCATCCATCCATCCATCATCCATCCATCATCCATCCATCCATCCATCCATCATCCAGAACAACTTCCCCATTATATACTGAGATAAATTTAAATTTCACTTAAATTTAAATGCAAATATTTAAATTTCTCCACCCACCTTGTTCCAATCCCTATTTTTGAGGAAGGTTTGTGTTTAATTCAGATCTCCCACCATGAGGACTTTTTCTCCAAAGCTCCTGAGGATGTATTTTTGTTCTCTCCCATTTCCAGTTCTCATTAATAGCTCTTAACTTACAAAGCTTCTTTCATCCTTTTAAAAACCTTCTAGTAGCAGGACACAGAAACTGAGGGAAGGGCCCTGGAGAAGGAGGAAATATTTATTATTTGGCATTTGAGATATGAAACATGGATGGTTTAGGATGGGTAAAGACAACCTGAATCCCTCAGGTTATCCCAAAATTGTAGCTGCTTAAACTTTGATTCCAAACTGATGGATTGGATTGTTTAAGGAACATTTCTCAGCTTTTTATTCCTGCAGGATTTTTAGGGATCATTTCTTCTGCTTTGGTAGAGGAGAACAAAGAAGGAAAGGAGAAGGAAAGGAGAAGGAAAGGAGAAGGAAAGGAGAAGGAAAGGAGAAGGAAAGGAGAAGGAAAGGAAAGGAAAGGAAAGGAAAGGAAAGGAAAGGAAAGGAAAGGAAAGGAAAGGAAAGGAAAGGAAAGGAAAGGAAAGGAAAGGAAAGGAAAGGGAAAGGAAAGGAAAGGAAAGGGAAAAAAAAAGAAAATAAAAGAAAAAGAAAAAAAGAGAAAAAACCCAAAGCTGGCATTTCTGGGAGCAGAAGGACAAAGACAGCAATGTTTTATTGAACTTCACAAACCAATCCACTTCACTTAAAAAAAGCTTTTTAGAGGCCCAAATCTCTTTAACAAGAGTTCCAGAAATCCCTTACGAGCAGTGATGAGATGTAAGGAGATGCTGTGATTTTAAATAGGTGGGAACTGCCCCTTTTATTGCTCAGGCAAACCTTGTATTCCAGCTTGCAATATCATCCTGTCCTAATAAAATCCACATGGGACCTGCAGCTGGAAGATTTAGGGCAGGGCTTTGAGGGCTATGAAATATTCCCATTATTCTTTTGGATATTTACACTGAGCACAACAGGCCTTGTGTTCTCTGGGAGCTGTGGAAATGCAGCCCAGGGAGAGGCTGCAGAGGTTTGTCCTGGAGCTGGGAGGGAGCTCTGGGCTGCCAAAGAGGGTTTGAAGAAGGACACAGCACCAGGGGAGGTGTGGAGTGGGATGGGGGGATTTAGTGGGGTGAATTCATGGGCCTGAGTCAGATGGGGAGACTTCGCAGAATCCCAGGATCACCAAGGTGGGATCACCCAGTGCCATCACCCCAATCCCTGTCCCCAAGGCCACATCCAGACTGCTCTGGGACAATTCAGTGACTCCAAACCTCCCTGGGCAGCTCAGCCCAAGGCCTGACCACTCTGCCAGGCAAATTTTCTTTGCCAATCTCCAACCTGAGCCTGCCCTGGTGCCATTTGAGGCCATTTCCTCTCATTTTTTCCCCGCCCCTCCTGGCAGGAGCTGTGCAGAGCACTGAGGTCCCCCCTGATTCCCTTTTCTCCTGAGTGGCTCCATCCATGCTCCCCTCATTTAAAGCCTCAAACAGGTCTCAGGAAAAACTGGAGGGAATTATCTGGCACCAGATGTGCCATTTTAAGGCCTTATTTTTGACCAGCTGGGCAGTTAAAACACATTTTAGTGCTCACTTTCAGGGCAACCCTAAATGGCACCTGTTGCTCACACTGCAGTGCCCCAAAACCCAACAGGTTCCCTCCTTTCCATCAGTCCCACATCCCAAAAACATCTGCTCCAGCTGTTGAGAGAAAGAGCTGCCCAGCCTGCTCTGGGGGATGTTTGCAGACACGGAAAATGAAAGTTCCCAAAATGTTTTCCTGGTGTTGGAGCTGCGGATCCCTGTGCTGAGTGTTGGTCACATCATCTGATCGCTGTGGTTGGAGATTCTGTGCTCTGTGGTTAAAGCAGCCCAGGCTCTGTAGCTGTGGATTCTGTGGTTTAACTCCTTTATCTTTGCTCTGTCTTGGCTGGCACTAATTGGTGCTTTGGCTTTGCTGCTTTCCTGCTTTTTCACCTGCCCCAAACAGCTCAGGGGGTTTGGTTTGGATTTTGGGGGAGAATTCCTCACAGAAAGGGTTGGCAAATGTTGGACCAGGCTGCCCAGGGAAGGCCTTGACTCATTATCATTTAAAAGCCATGTGGAAATGGCAATTTCAGTGCTGGGGGAATGGTGGGACTCGATGGTCTTGGAGGGTTTGTCCAACTAAATCCTGAAATTATAGAATGGCCTGGATTAGGAAGGACCTTAAAATAATCCAGTTCAACCCTGAGCTGCAGAAGAAGCAGCTCCACAAACCCGTCCCACTCCAGGCATATTCCTGATATTTAATTTGGGAATGTCTGGTGAAGGAAACGGAGGTGAAATCTCTCTTCTGTTGAGATTAAAGACCCAGCCATAGGCCTAAACTTGTACAGACTGACTAAGGTGATCAAATACTCTTGTGCCTTTTAAAAATAAAAAATAATATAAAATAGTTTTAAAACTAGTTGCTCACAGGCCAGTCAATAGCTTCATTTCTCTTTCCAGCTGGGAAAAGCACAGCTCTGAACTGGAAAGTCATCCCTACACAGCATTTAAAGGCTCATTATGCTGAAATCTCTGATATTTATGCAGTGTGAAGCTCCTGATGTTGGTTCAAACACCCCACCATGCCCTTGGGCTCCTGAAGGATTTTTCCTGTCCTGTTTTCCCAGTGAGGAGCCTCTCACATCATCCTCAGCAAGCCAGGGGTGCCTGTCTAGAGCTGCTGAGAGTTGGATCAGATCCATCCCCAGCACCAGGGTGAGATTTATGGAATATTTGGGGGGGGAATTGTATTTGTGGGGTGCCCCAATGAAGGCAGGAACGATGAATCTGACTCCATGTTCTCAGAAGGCTGATTTATTATTTTATGATACTGTAATATATTAAAGAATATGAAACTAAACTATACTAAAGAATAGAGACAGGATACTTACAGAATGGTAAAAAGATAATAATGAAAACTGGTGACTCTCTCCAGAGTCCTGACACAGCTTGGCCCTGGTTGGCCAAAGAGTGAAAACAACACACAGCAGAATCCAATGGAACAATCACCTGTGGGTAAACAATCTCCAAACACATTGCACACGAGCAAAACACAGGAGAAGCAAATGAGATAATTATTGTTTTCCTTTTCTCTGAGGCTTCTCAGCCTCCCAGGAGAGAAATCCTGGGTAAAGGGATTTTTTCATGGAATGTGGCACCCGTGGCTCCAGTGCAGATGTTCAGGTTGGTGGTGAGGGGTTGAAGACTGGGTTGGTTTGTGAGGGCTGCACAATCCAGGGAAACTCTGATCCCAGAGCAGAGCTGAGAGTTGGATCAGATCCATCCCCAGCACCAGGGTGGGGTTTATGGGATATTTGGGGGGTATTGTATTTGTGGGGTGCCCTGATGAAGGGAGGAATGATGAATGTGACTCCATGTTCTCAGAAGGCTGATTGATTATTTTATAATACTATAATATATTAAAGAATATGAAACTAAACTATAATACAGAAAGGATACTTACAGAAGGCTAAAAAGATAATAATGAAAACTGGTGACTCTCTCCAGAGTCCTGACACAGCTTGGCCCTGGTTGGCCAAAGAGTGAGAACAACTCACAGCAGAATCCAATGGAACAATCACCTGTGGGTGAACAATCTCCAAACACATTGCACATGAGCACAACACAGGAGAAGCAAATCAGATAATTATTGTTTTCCTTTTCTCTGAGGCTTCTCAGCCTCCCAGGAGAGAAATCCTGGGTAAAGGGATTTTTCATGGAATGTGAGTGTGGCACCCGTGGCTCCAGTGCAGGTGCCCAGGTTGGTGCTGGGGGGTTGAAATCTGGGTTGGTTTGTGAGGGCTGCACAATCCAGGGAAACTCTGATCCCAGAGCAGAGCTGAGAGTTGGATCAGATCCATCCCCAGCACCAGGGTGGGGTTTATGGGATATTTGGGGGTCATGGAATCATGGAATGGGTCAGGTGAGAAGGTTAAAGATCATTCAGGTGATCCCATGGGCAGGGACACCTTCCACTGTCCCACATTGCTCCAAGCCCTCTCCAAGGTGGCGTTAGACACTTCCAGGGCTGGAGCAGCCATAAGAAAGGAGCTGGAGACTCATTGCCAGGGTTACTGAAGGACTGTGGAAAACACAAATCCTGATATGAAAATTGACACCATTTTATCCCTTTCCTGTCAGGCTGCAGTGCCTGAAGTGTCAGAGGATCTTTGGCACACCAAAAACAAGTTGGATCTTTGCCATGTTAAAAATCCCAGGATCACCAAGGTGGAAAAAACCTTCAGGATCACCCAGTGCCACCCCAGCCCCACCAGCATCGCCCCAAACCCTGTCCCTGTCCCCAAGGCCACATCCAGACTGCTCTGGGACAATTCAGTGACTCCAAACCTCCCTGGGCAGCTCAGCCCAAGGCCTGACCACTCTGCCAGGGAAATTTTCTGTGCCAATCTCCAACCTGAGCCTGCCCTGGTGCCATCTGAGGCCATTTCCTCTCCTCCTTTCCCTGTCCCTCCTGGCAGGAGCTGTGCAGAGCAATGAGGCCCCCTGATCCCCCTTTTCTCCAGGCTGAGCCCCCCCAGCTGCTCCTCCCAGGATGAATTTTCTGCCCCCTTTATTTACTCCCTTAGACTTTGTTTATTTTGTAGTTTGAACGCTCTGTGAAGCCAAAATTCCTGAAACTGAGAGGTTTTTAAAAGTGCCTGAAAGATGTTGAGGTAAAACTCTAAAATAGACAGAGCTTTTTAGAGCTGGCTTAGAACCAGCGAGATTCTGTTCCTGATTTTTACCACTGAATTTAAATAATGAAGAGGAACCCCCACGCAGGGTTTGGACCTGCTGAACCACAGCCAGTTTTGAAGGGAAAAAAATAAATTACTACGATGTAAATTTTCTTATCATGGTCAAAAATTTGTAAATCTTCTGGAAAAGAGCCTGGCCAGGTTTGCAGAGAGCTCAGCACAGCAAATCCTCGATTTTGCTGCCACACAAACACCAAACCACCAAAGCAAGGGGAGGCAGAACCTCTCTGCTCTTTTTGTAGCACCCCAGGGGTGGGAAAAGAGAAAGGTGAGAAGAAAGAGCTTTGTTTTCACTCTGGTTCTGTCTGTGCCTGGCAAACGAATTTGAAACAAACCCCCCCTGATCTGGATGTGAACTCCTCATTCTTTAACAAGCTGCAGCCTCTCGGTTTGCGTTTTGATTTTGCAGATTCAACAGGGCAGGAAGAGCCAGAGTGCACTTAATTAATGTAAACGCAGATTTGCATTTAAAAAGGGCGATTTTGCAAGCAATTTCAGCTGCAGGAGTGGATGGAGTGCCACGCTTGTTGTCTGAGCCACCGTCCTGTGCCACATCAAAGCCTTCACCTGAGCACTGAAGTTCTCTCCTGACATCTCAGCTCAGCAATTGCCCTTTGTTGTTGCTGTGCAGCAGCCAAACAACGGCCCCGTTGTGTTTTTGCAGGAGATAGGATAATGAGCTCAACTGCTGGCTGTGAAAAGTGAATTTTCTAGGCCTGATTGTGGTAAAAGAGACGAAGTTATTTAAGGTTTTTGCTGCCTCAGTGCCAAAATTGGCTTCCCAGCTTTTGCCACTGGGCTCCAGCTTGGAAAAACTTCTGAGCAGATTTAGGTTTAACATCAGGAGTTTTCAGGTTTAACTTTAACATCAGGAGTTTTCAGGTTTAGCTTTAACATCAGTGTCATTGGACAGGGCTGGCTCAGTGTCACAGGCACCAGCACACAGAGCCTTGCTCCAATCATAAAATCACAGAATCTTGGAGGGATTTTGCATAAGAAACACCTTAGAGATCATCCAGATCCAGACCCAACCACTGCTGTCGCTGTCATGTTTTCTGAAAAATTCCTTCAGCAGGATTTCTGCTCCTGGGAAGATGAGAAGTCTCAGAGAAAAGGAAAACAATAATTACCTCATTTGCTTCTCCTGTGTTTTGCTGCTTTGGAATGTGGCTGGAGATTGTTTATATCCAACAGGTCAACTTTGATTGGTTTCATGTGAATTGGTTTTAGTTAATGACCAATCACCATCAGCTGTGTCACACTCTGGGGAGTCAGTCACGAATTTTTCATGATCGTTCTTGTTAAACCTTCTTCTGTTTGTATCCTTTCTCTTTAGGACAGTTTTAGTATAGCTTAATATGATATGGTATAATATGATATGGTATGGTATAATATGATAGGGCATGATATAATATAATATGATATTATGGTATGATATGATATGATATAATATAATATAATATAATATAATATAATATAATATAATATAATATTATATTATATTATATTATATTATATTATATTATATTATATTATATTATATAATGTGATAGAGTATAATGTAATATAATGTGATAGAGTATAATGTAATATAATGTGATATGGTATAATGTAATATAATGTGATATAATATGGTATAATATGATATAATGTGATAAGGTATAATGTGATATAACATGATATAATGTAATGCAATATGATATGATATAATATAAAGTAATGTAATGTAATATGATATGATGTAATGTGATGTACTGTGATATAATATAATATAATTATAATATAATATAATATAATATAATATAATATAATATAATATAATATAATATAATATAATATAATATAATATAATGTGATAGAGTATAATGTAATATAATGTGATATAATATGGTATAATATGATATAATATAATGTGATAAGGTATAATGTAATATAATATGATATAATGTAATACAATATGATATGATATAATATAAAGTAATGTAATATGATATGATGTAATGTCATGTACTTTGAATATAATATAATATAATATAATATAATATAATATAATATAATATAATTAATATAATATAATATAATATAATATAATATAATATAATATAATATAATATAATATAATATAATATAATATAATATAATATATTCTGAGAACATGGAGTCAGATTCTCAATTCTCCCACCTCATCCTGTGGACCCCTCACAAACTCAGCCCCCTGCCATGGGCAGGGACCCCTTCCACTGTCCCAGGCTGCTCCAAGACCAACCCCAAATCCCAGTTATTCCCCACACAGCCAATTTTTAGAGTTTGATCTCCAGCATTATCCCTCTTTCTCCACAGAAATGAATGTTTTTCCAAGCTGCATCTCTCAGCCATTGGATCATCCATCCACGGTTCAGGGCAGCTCCTTGGAATGACTTCAGTCCGTGATGGATGTCAGGGATCCTCAGTGGGACACTGCCAGCCCCAGCCAGGCAAGGGAGCTTCCAGTGGCCCCCAGGAGGCCCCAAAACCTCTGGAATGTTGGATCCCACCCACCCATGGATGCAGCCACGACCCTGCCTGTGCCTCCCCTGCAGCCTCTGCAGGGCTCCTGAGCCCATTCCAGGTGTGATCCCAGCCCTGTCCCCAGCTTCCCTGGGATGTCACACCCTCAGCTGGGCTCCTGCTCTTGGTCTCCATCTACTTCCAGCTCCTTCCCCTGCCCTCTGCTGCCTCCTCCATCCTGATCAAGACCCTCCCAGGCTCCCAGGAAATCCAGGAGCAAACAGAACCCATCACTGCTGCCTCTGGATTGTCACAAACTATTATGAAAATCCTTTCCTTAGGATTTTTTCCTCCTGAGAAGCTGAGAGACCTCAGGAACAAAATGTAAACATTGATTATCTGCTGCTGTGGAATGCAACAGGTGCATCTGTGATTGGTCTCATGTGGTTGTTTTTAATTAATGGCCAATCACAGTTCAGCTGGCTCAGACAGAGAGCTGAGCCACAAACCTTTGTTATCATTCTTTCTTTTTCTATTCTTAGCCAGCCTTCTGATGAAATCCTTTCTTCTATTCTTTTAGTAAAGTTTTAATATAATATATATCATAAAATAATAAATCAGCCTTCTGAAACATGGAGTCACATCCTCATCTTCCCCCTCATCCTAAAATCTTTGTGAACACCATCACACTGGACCTTCCATAATAAAGAGAAAAATCAACAAATCCTTGCAAGCAGCACTTGGTGGCCATGCACAAGTGAGGGCACAGCTCTGGGGACATCTCCTGGGGGTTCTTGGACCTCTCCTGCAGCTCCTGCCTGCCTCATCCTCACTCCCAAGAGATTCCAGGTATGTGAGAGGGGCCCTGGTGCTGAATCACTAAAAAACTTCATTTCAATGCCTCAGGAGGTGCCTGGAAGTGGCACCAGACTGCAGCAGCTGGTGGCTCCTCGGGCCAAGTGACAGAGCCCAGAGGAATTTGGAATTCTCACCTCATCTGTCCCTGCAGCTCTGAAGGAAGAGGTGACAGCCAGGGTGGTGCAAGGCCTCACTTCTGTCCCACTTCTCAAGGGGTCACTGCTCCATTCAAAAGGAAAAACACAGGGAAAAAGCTCCTTTGCCAGAAAAATGTTTCTGAAAAATGAGGCAGAACTGCAAAGCCAGATACACTGGATTTGTTTTAGAGAGTAAAAAAGTTAACTTATAAGTTAAATTAGAATTGTTAAGAAGTAGAGATCACAGTCCAGAAAAAGGAGATTTGTCCTTCATGAATTTACTGGAAATATTCAGTAGGAATAGTTCAAGTTAGGAAAAATTCAATATACACTTCAAAAAAAAATCTCAATTTAGGACAACACAAAATTCAAAATTATGTGGGCATGGATTAAACACACACAAATGATTTTCCTCTTCTGCTTCTGCACTATCCATGAAATCTCAGATGGGATATTGGGCAGGAATTGTTCCCTGGAAGTTGGGCAGGGCTGGGATGGAATTCCATCCCTGCATCCCTGGCAGTGCCCAAGGCCAGGCTGGACAATGGGGCTGGAGCAGCCTGGGATGGTTTAAGGTGTCCTTGGAGGATTGGATGATCCCTAAAATCCCTTCCAACCCAAATCATTCCTGATTTTGTGAGCTTTACCATGGATCAAACAACTCAAACACTTGTGAGCAGTCCCCATTTTCTCTGTTTCCAAAGCACAATAAATTTATTTAGGCCGAGCAAACACTGCCCCAATTTCCCACGTGTTGTTTTCCTCCCACAGGAAATCTCCCCGCCACCTCCACAAACACCAAACCAGAAAACCTCAGCGTTATTTTAACGAGCTCCTGGGAAAATGTGGAATAAAGCTGAGGCCAGGTGGAGCAAAGGAAAGTGCTGAGCTTGGATGCTGGGCTGAGAGCCCAAAGCAAAGGCAGCTGCTCCCCTCGTGAGCTGTGACTCACAGCAGGGACACCCAGGACAGCACGTCCAGAAGGGCCCTGGGATGGGTGAAATGCTGAATAATGTCCTTAAATATATCCTGAATAATGAAATATATCCTTAATAATGTCCTTAAAGCAGAGCATTGCCATGGAATCCATTGGGAGTGAGGACAGCACCTCCAGAAAAACTCTTGGATACAGGAAATGCTGAATAACATCCCTAAATATATCCTTAATAATGTCCTTAAACCCAGCATTGCCATGGAATCCATTGGGAGTGAGGACAGCATCTCCAGAAAGGCTCTTGGATACAGGAAAAGCTGAATAATGTCCTTAAATAAATCCTGAATAATGAAATATGTCCTTAATAATGTCCTTAAACCCAGCATTGCCATGGAATCCATTGGGAGTGAGGACAGCACCTCCAGAATGGCTCTTGGACAGAAAAAATGCTCAGTAATATCCCTAAATATATCCTGAATAATGTCCTTAAATAAATCCTGAATAATGAAATATATCCTTAATAATGTCCTTAAAGCACAGCATTGCCATGGAATCCATTGGGAGTGAGGACAGCACCTCCAGAATGGCTCTTGGACAGAAAAAATGCTCAGTAATAACCCTAAATATATCCTGAATAATGTCCTTAAATAAATCCTGAATAATGAAATATATCCTTAATAATGTCCTTAAAGCACAGCATTGCATGGAATCCATTGGGAGTGAGGACAGCATCTCCAGAAAGGCTCTTGGATACAGGAAATGCTGAATAACATCCCTAAATATATCCTTAATAATGTCCTTAAACCCAGCATTGCCATGGAATCCATTGGGAGTGAGGACAGCATCTCCAGAAAAACTCTTGGATACAGGAAATGCTGAATAATGTCCTTAAATAAATCCTTAATAATGAAATATATCCTTAATAATGTCCTTAAACCCAGCATTGCCATGGAATCCATTGGGAGTGAGGACAGCACCTCCAGAATGGCTCTTGGACAGAAAAAATGCTCAGTAATAACCCTAAATATATGCTGAATAATGTCCTTAAATAAATCCTGAATAATGAAATATATCCTTAATAATGTCCTTAAAGCACAGCATTGCCATGGAATCCCTTGGGAGTGAGGACAGCACCTCCAGAATGGCTCTTGGACAGAAAAAATGCTCAGTAATAACCCTAAATATATGCTGAATAATGTCCTTAAATAAATCCTGAATAATGAAATATATCCTTAATAATGTCCTTAAACCCAGCATTGCCATGGAATCCATTGGGAGTGAGGACAACACCTCCAGAAAAACTCTTGGATACAGGAAATGCTGAATAATGTCCTTAAATAAATCCTTAATAATGAAATATATCCTTAATAATGTCCTTAAAGCAGAGCATTGCCATGGAATCCACTGGGATTGAGGACAGCACCTCCAGAAAAACTCTTGGATACAGGAAATGCTGAATAACATCCCTAAATATATCCTTAATAATGTCCTTAAATATGTCTTTAATAATGTCTTAAAGCACAGCATTCCCATGGAATCTATTGGGATTGAGGACAACACCTCCAGAAGAACTCTTGGATGGGTGAAATGTTGAATGATATTCTTAAATAAATCCTTAATAATGTCCTTAAAGCAGAGCATTGCCATGGAATCCATTGGGATCCCCCAAGGGCGTGAGCAGCTGCTCCTCCAAAGGGCCTGGAGGAGAGCCAGGGAAGGTTCCAGGTGGGTGTTCTCAGGGTTTATCCCTCTGCAATTAACGGCATTTGGGTGGATCGGGTTGTTAATGAGTCACTGAGTGTGGAGTTGGAGACTGGCACAGAGAATTTCCCTGGCAGAGTGGTCAGGCCTTGGGCTGAGCTGCCCAGGGAGGTTTGGAGTCACTGAATTGTCCCAGAGCAGTCTGGATGTGGCCTTGGGGACAGGGATTGGGGTGATGCTGTGGGGCTGGGTGATCCTGGAGGGCTTTTCCCACCTTTAATAATTCCCACACCAATTTTTTTAAGGAGAGACAATTCCTCCTTATGCTATAAATCCACATGTTCATTAATCAATGAGCACTTCCTTTTCCTGAGGTTTTTACAAGGAATAATCCCACACTTCCCTTTCCCTGCTCTCCAGAGAATCACATTGGTCCCAGTCCCACTCCCAGGCCCCCACAAACAAACCCACAAAGAAAATTCTGGGTTTCCCACAGAAATTTCTTCTTTTGCAAGTGCCCAAAATATTGGATAGCTTTGGAAAACAGCAATGATAAGGAATTCCAACGGGAAAACCATACAAAGGATCCAGAGAAGGTTAAGGATTCATTTGTTTTGATATTTACACATTTTAAAATCTATTAAATCACTTTTTCTCTGTTTCACTCAAGGTACCGGGAGAACTGGTGGGAAGAGATAGAAATTAAAATAAAAATAAATAAAATAACATAGGAGGTTCCCAAAGCAGTTGCCAGTTGTGATTCCCAGTTATTTTACCTAAGGATCATAAATAAAATGAACTCATTCAACACTTCTGGGGACAAGTGGAGGAGCAAGGAATTGAATTTTCCTTGGAGAATCATCTCCATCACCCTGCTGCTTTTTGGGCCAGAGGCAGGAATTCCTCACCCCAATCCCACATCCAGAGCCTTGGGACAACCAGGAGGGATAAATATCCTGACCCAGACCCCTGGGTGGTTTTTAGGGAAGGATTCCATGGGATCCCAGAGCATTTCTGCCAGCTCCAGCCTTTGAGCTGGGACTGCAATTCCAGAAGGATTCCATGGGATCCCAGAACATTTCTGCCAGCTCCAGCCTTTGGAGCTGGGACTGCAATTCCAGAAGGATTCCATGGGATCCCAGAGCCCCCAGAGCATTTCTGCCAGCTCCAGCCTTTGGAGCTGGGACTGCAATTCCAGAAGGATTCCATGGGATCCCAGAGCCCCCAGAGCATTTCTGCCAGCTCCAGCCTTTGAGCTGGGACTGCAATTCCAGAAGGATTCCATGGGATCCCAGAGCCCCCAGAGCATTTCTGCCAGCTCCAGCCTTTGAGCTGGGACTGCAATTCCAGAAGGATTCCATGGGATCCCAGAGCCCCCAGAGCATTTCTGCCAGCTCCAGCCTTTGGAGCTGGGACTGCAATTCCAGAAGGATTCCATGGGATCCCAGAACATTTCTGCCAGCTCCAGCCTTTGAGCTGGGACTGCAATTCCAGAAGGATTCCATGGGATCCCAGAGCATTTCTGCCAGCTCCAGCCTTTGAGCTGGGATGCAATTCCAGAGGGGGAATGCCATGGAGCCAGGCAGCTCCCTAGTGGCTGCAGGGATGTGGAGCTTGGAGGATTTCCCAAGCCGAGCTCAGCACTAAGCTGAGCTCAAGTTTTGCTCAAGATCTGCTTTTTTTTGGTGTTTTCACCCAGCTGGAATTGTTGGGCTCCTTCCACCCCCTTCTGCTCAAGCCCCAGCCTTGCAGTGGTTCCTTCCAAGGGGCTCCAGAATTTCTGGAGGAGAAGGAGGAGAAAGTTCTGGAAGGGCTGGAAGGTGCTGCCTGCCACCTTCCTGGAGCCAAACTGCAGAAATCTGCAGGATAAAACTGGTGGTGCCACCTGCACCTCAGCACGGGGGAGATGAGAACCCCCTTCTGTTTCTTTTTAAAAAAAATATTCTTTTTAAATTAAAATTAATTTTAAAATTCTTTTATTCTTTTTAAATTCTTTTATTCTTTTTTAACTCTTTAATTTTTAAATTCTTTTTATTTTTAATGAAATTTATTCCTTTTTGTTAAGCGTTTTTTAAATCCCTTAACTTCAGGGACTACTCATCCAATAAAACAATTTACAAACGATGAGCAAGAGCTTTAAACGATTTATTTGCACTTTTTTTTTTTTTTTTAATGTGCCTTCAGTAGATCTCCCTTAACTCCTTTAATTTTCCTGCTTGAGGGATTTGTGCTGCTGGGGATGCATCAGCACAGGAGGAAAATCTGGGAGACTTTCCCCTCCAATTCCTTGTGCCAGACTTTTAAGGTTCCTTCTCCACTTTTATCCCTGATATTTTGGATATACTCAGGTTTGTTTGGGTCTTAAAAACCAAAATGAAAACACCCAAAGAGTTTGAATCCAAAACACACCGGGCAAAGTTTTGGTGTTGTCTCCTCTCCACATTGGAGCTCCAGGGTTTTAAAAGATTCCCAGAATTCTCCCAAATTCGAAGGAGAATCTGTGATTCCTACAGGGATTGATTTCTCACGGGGATTTTTTGATTTGTGCTTTTTTTTTTGAGCACATCCTCATTCCCTAATTCCCAGCAGAGAAAACCCTGTGGGAATTTTAAAATGCACCCAAATCTCCACAACTTCCATCCTTTTCCTGCCTCTTCCACCAATTCCCACTGGATTTTTTCCCCCATTTTTTTTTTTTGCATGCAGCAGCCAGAGAAAAAGGAATGAGCTGATGAGCTCCAGGGTTTTAAAGGATTCCCAGAATTCTCCCAAATTCGAAGGAGAATCTGTGATTCCTGCAGGGATTGATTTCTCACAGGGATTTTTTGATTTGTGCTCTTTTTTTTGAGCACATCCTCATTCCCTAATTCCCAGCAGAGAAAACCCTGTGGGAATTTTAAAATGCACCCAAATCTCCACAACTTCCATCCTTTTCCCACCTCTTCCACCAATTCCCAGTGGATTTTTTTTCCCCATTTTTTTTTGCATCCAGCAGCCAAAGAAAAAGGAATGGGCTGATGAGCTCCAGGGTTTTAAAGGATTCCCAGAATTCTCCCAAATTTGAAGGACAATCTGTGATTCCTGCAGGGATTGATTTCTCACGGGGATTTTTTGATTTGTGCTCTTTTTTTTTGAGCACATCCTCATTCCCTAATTTCCAGCAGAGAAAACGACCCTGTGGGAATTTTAAAATGCACCCAAATCTCCACAACTTCCATCCTTTTCCTACCTCTTCCACCAATTCCCACTGGATTTTTTTCCCCATTTTTTTTTTTCATCCAGCAGCCAGAGAAAAAGGAATGAGCTGATGAGCTTCGTTAATTGGCTAGAAAAAAAAAATCCCAAAGTGCAAACTGATTTTTGGGCATCGAAGGCAGCCAGGTTTAGTAAGACTATAACAAATATGTGTTATGTTAGAAAGAGGAGACTCCCAGGCGCCAGGAGTGAAACATTATCCTCCTCAGACAAAATCCCAGACACAGATCTTTATCTGGGAGTGATATATGGGATATACTTTGGAGATGACTCCACATAATACCTTTATTAGTGTTGAACAACTTAAAAGGGAAAGAAGGGGGGGAAAAATAAAAAAAAAATCATATTTTTCCTTTGTTGCTCACCCAAATAAGGGCAGGGAGCTTCCGACAGGGCTGGGTTTGGAAAGAAAAGCAGAATTAGGTTCAAATAGCAGCAATATTTGTGGTGTTCAGGGGGGATGGATGAAGCAACTGGAGGATGGAGGAGCCAAAACTTGCTCAGGGTTGCTGCTGGTGGAACTGCCCTGGGAGCAGCTCAATCCATCTGTGGGTCCCTGCATCTGTCACTGAGGGATCAGGACAAGATGAGAAATTCAGATTAAACTGAGGATAATTTACCAGTCTTGATCAGAATTCCTCCAGATAAAGTTGGATTTTCAGGATGCTCACTGTGCTCTGAAATCAGGGAGAAAAACCAGTTTTAAAGCAAGATACCAGTTCAGAGCTGGGAAATTCCCTGGAGTTTGCCAGTTTTTAGGAGAAATGACCTGAGAATGGCCAAACTTTACTTTAAAACTCAGAATTTTTTTTTTCCACTGGAAAAAACTTGGAATGAGCTGCACAGAGAGGTGGTGGAGTCACCATCTCTGGGAATATCCAGGAAAAATCTGGATGTGGCCCTTGGGGGATCTGATTTTGGGGTGCAGAATGGCCAAAGTTTACTTTAAAACTCAGATTTTTTTCCACTGGAAAAAACTTGGAATGAGCTGCACAAAGAGGTGGTGGAGTCACCATCTCTGGGAATATCCAGGAAAAATCTGGATGTGGCCCTTGGGGATCTGGTTTTGGGGTGCTGATGGTGGGACTGGATGATCCTGAAGGTCTCCTCCAGTCCTGGGGATTTGGGATTCTCAAGGATTTGGGATTCTAAAGGATTTGGGATTCTCAAGGATTTGGGATTCTCAAGGATTTGGGATTCTCAAGGATTTGGGATTTTCAGGGATTTGGGATTCTCAGGGATTTGGGATTTTCAGGGATTTGGGATTCTCAAGGATTTGGGATTCTCAAGGATTTGGGATTCTCAGGGATTTGGGATTTTCAAGGATTTGGGATTCTCGAGGATTTGGGATTCTCAAGGATTTGGGATTTTCAAGCTGCAACACTTCAATTCCTTTTTTTGAAGGGTGGGTTCAGAACTGAGGTGTTAAGAGAGATCTACTGAGGGCACATTAAAAGAAAAAAGTGCAAATAAATTGTTTAAAGCTCTTGCTCATCGTTTGTAAATTGCTTTATTGGATGAGTAGTTCCTGAAGTTAAGGGATTTAAAAAACGCTTAACAGAAGGGAATAAATTAAATTTTAAAAGAAAAAAGAATTTAAAAATTAAAGAGTTAAAAAGAATAAAAGAATCAATCAATAAATAAATTAATAAAATAATAAATAATATTATATATAAATATTTCTATATAAAAATAAAAATAAAAATAAAAATAAAAATAAAAAAATATATAAATATAAATAAAATCTCTGGAGTGATGGAAGAGAGGGAGGAAAAATTTTCAGGTGGCCTGGCCAGAGCAAACCTCTGCTGGAACATCCCCAAAGGGACAAGTCCAGGCTGGGCTCTCCCAGGTGCTTTTCCAAAAAAACCCCAAAAAACCAAAGTGGTTTTTGGGGTGGGAATCCTCAGATATTTTCAGTGGGAAAGCAGGAAAGGGTCCTAAATAATAAAAAATTGAATAACAAACTCTAACCCCCAAAAAACTACTACATTTAACCTAAAACGATAAAAAACCCCTTGCAAAGTTATTTAATAATGCTAAAATTATAAAAATATAATTTATATATATTTTATATTAATATAGAGTAATTATGTCTATTAATATAAAATATATTAATGTTTATATATTATTTTATTTATTATAAAATAAAATAATATATAAACAGTTAATATATTATATATTATATATAACAATATATTTTGTATACTTTCATTAAATTTCATTAAATAATGAAAAGCCTACAATATCACAAAATCAAAAACTTGAAATTTAAAATGTCAAAATATAATAACAAAGAAAATAAATTGAAATGATAAAATGTAAAATTTTAAAATAAAATCAATTTTAAAATATTTAAAATATATTAAATATATTAAATATATTTTAAATACTTTAAATATATTTTATATATTACAATATAGGTATTTTAAATATAATAAAATATTTTCATTAAATATTTAAACTATATTTTTAAATATAATTTTAAAAATATATAATAAAATATATAAAACCAAAATAAAAATTTTAAACCCATAACTAATCTTCCTTCTTTACTTTCTTCTGCCTTCTTAATACATTTAAGTAATATTTTATAATTA
Source organism: Geothlypis trichas (assembly GCA_009764595.1). Taxonomy (NCBI): domain Eukaryota; kingdom Metazoa; phylum Chordata; class Aves; order Passeriformes; family Parulidae; genus Geothlypis; species Geothlypis trichas. The sequence goes on along the minus strand of CM019902.1, from coordinate 115,348,754 downwards.
AACAAGAAAAAATCCACATTGCACACTTCAAAGAATTGTTAAATTAAAAGTAAAAATAATTTAAATATAATTTCTTAATAGAATAATTTAACCTTAAAAAGCCTCATTTTAAAAAATTAACCATTTTATACCTTATTCATAAAATACCAGAAAACTCACTACTTATAAAACTATAACATAAATCAAAAAGAAATTGATATGGAAATCTAAACAGAATAGATTAATACCTTCCATCAATTAATACCTTCAAATACCTTCAATCCCTACCTCAAAATAAAAAACAAAAACGAACTCAAACAAAAAACCCCCAAACCAAACAAAAAAACCCCAAAACAAACCAACGGAACAAAAAACCTAAAATTAAAAAAAATTTAAAAAACCCCAAAAAACAAAGGAAAAGCCCCCCTAAAAAAGAAAAGAAAACATAAAAAAACCCCAAAAAACTCCAAAAACCCCCAGCATTTGAGGATCCCTTTTAGGGGTGGATGGTGCAGATAAATTGAGCAGGGATGGCTCTAAAATTTGCTTTTTTGAACCTCCCAGCCCTTAAAACCCAGGAGGATTTTGTCCCGTGGGACATTTGGGGCCAGAGGGGCTGGGGAGGGGAGCAGAGCTCCTGTCCCTGCTGGTCCCGGGGTTTGGGACAATCCCTGCAGCCCTGCCCTGCACAGGGACACCAAAGGACGTTTAACCCCACATCTCATGGGTGGGATGGAGCAAATTGATCTGAGAGAATCAATTCCAGCCCCCTGGGATGCCCTGGGGAGGCTGGACCAGAGCAGAGGCTGGGCAGAGCTAAAGAATAAAGCAGGGATTTGTTAAAATCATCTCCTGCATGGACCCACCTTGGGCAGCACCAGAGCCCAGCCAGGGCTGCACCCAAGATGAACCAAAATGAACTCAAGATGAACCAAAATGAACTCAAGATGAACCAAAATGGCCCCAAAATGAAATCAGGATGAAACAAAATGGTCCCAAATGAACCAAAATGGTCCCAAAATGAACTAAAGATGAACCAAAATGAACTCAAGATGAACCAAAATGGTCCCAAAATGAACCCAAGATGAACCAAAATGAACCCAGATGAACCAAAATGGTCCCAAAATGAACTCAAGATGAACCAAAATGGCCCCAAAATGAACTCAAGATGAACCAAAATGAACTCAAGATGAACCAAAATGGTCCCAAAATGAACTAAAGATGAACCAAAATGAACTCAAGATGAACCAAAATGGTCCCAAATAAACAAAAATGGTCCCAAGATGAACCCAAATGAACTCAAGATGAACCAAAATGGTCCCAAAATGAACCCAAGATGAACCAAAATGAACTCAAGATGAACCAAAATGGTCCCAAAATGAAATCAGGATGAAACAAAATGGTCCCAAATGAACCAAAATGGTCCCAAAATGAACCCAAGATGAACCAAAATGAACTCAAGATGAACCAAAATGGTCCCAAAATGAACCCAAGATGAACCAAAATGAACTCAAGATGAACCAAAATGGTCCCAAAATGAACTCAAGATGAACCAAAATGGCCCCAAAATGAACTCAAGATGAACCAAAATGAACTCAAGATGAACCAAAATGGTCCCAAAATGAACTAAAGATGAACCAAAATGAACTCAAGATGAACCAAAATGGTCCCAAATAAACAAAAATGGTCCCAAGATGAACCCAAATGAACTCAAGATGAACCAAAATGGTCCCAAAATGAACCCAAGATGAACCAAAATGAACTCAAGATGAACCAAAATGGTCCCAAAATGAACCCAAGATGAACCAAAATGGTCCCAAAATGCACGGCCGGGCACGGGCTCTGTCCCTGGGATCAGTTCTGCTCCATTTGCATCTTGCAGTTCATTGTCCCATCCCAGCTTTAGCCCAGGCAGTCCCACCCTGCTTGTTTTTCTCTCTGCAGCCCACGGGGTTTGTGCTCCTGGGCTGAGATTTGGATCATTTGTCCTTGGTGCCCAGCTGGAGCAGGAATTGTTTTGTCTCCCTGCTCTGTGCACAGAGCTCACCATCCCAGAATGTGAAGCCCAGACCCACACATTAAAGCAGCACAGAAACTGAAAAATAGAAAAGTTAAAATTTAAGGCATCACCAGTGTCCCTCTGCAGGCACTGGGAATGGAAGTGTGATCCCAAAAATTCCTCATCCCCTGGTTTTCTGCAGCAAATCCCAAATCTTCACTGCACAGTTGGGAAAGGTGTTTGTGTTTGAGAAGTGGGAAGAGCTCAGGTGTGAGGGCAGTGGCAGCAGGGGTGGAAGCTGAAGGTCTGTCCAACTCACCCCTTTTGCCAGGGCCATAATTTTTCCAAACAGGAGAAAAACAAAAAACAAAAAACAAACAAAACCCACCAAAAAACTCCCAAAGCCAAACAAAAAAACAAGCAAACAAGCAAACAAAAACAAAAACAAAGAGCCCTGACCAGATATGGTGAAGCCCTAAAAGAGAAGCAAAGAAACCCCAAGAAGAAATTTGTCCAAAGAGTAAAATCTGACCTGAAAAATTCCTCAGGCCCATCAACAGCTGAGAATGTCCCAGAGCATCCCAGGTGAAGTGCAGGAGGTGACAACAGAGCTGGGAAGCTTCGTGTCCCTTTTTCCTGGGAATTTCACCTTGGAAATTTTCCAGGAATGAGGCAAAGACCCTTCCCTAAAATGTGGTGCTGCTGAACAATTCCCGGGTGTCCAAATCTCCCAGTTAAACCAGGCCTGGATCCACACTGGGATGAGCAGCAGGATAAGAGTGGTCCTTAATGTTCAAGTGACAAACTGATTTCCTGGAGAAATTCCCTTTTTTCTCCTGGGAAATGAAGGGCTGAGGGGCCTGGTGGGCCTTTGGGTGCATAAATATTAAATTTACAGTGATGGAAGAAAAAAAAAAAGGGGCAGGAAAATTGATGAATTTCTTTGCTTGCCAGGCCATGAGAAAAAGCCTTGGATCACTCTCCTGATAATCTTGGATCTTGCTGGAGTTTTGAAATTCCACTTCCACGTAATTGAGCAGGAGGAGGGGTGGTGTGGAAGCTCTGCTCACTCAGGATTGCCCCTCACCACCTGCAAAGCACCAAACACAAGGAATTCCCTTCCTTGGATAATTCTGGTGCCTTTATATTGCTGGAAAACAGTTTTTGTTTTCTAGGAATTGGTGATTCCGTGGATCTGTTTCACTCTCTATCCCAAACTCAGACCAGAAATGAAGGGACAAGAGTGGAAATGAGGGAAAATCTCTCTGTGTTCACTCCCAGCTGATTCATTTGGAGCACAAACTTCCCGGGAAGTGGCAGGGACAGCTGTGCCCAGAGCTTGGCTCGGTTCTCTGCCAGATTCCACAAATCTCAGGGCAAAACTCCACGGCACAGCTGCTCAGAGATGCTGCCACTGCTGCTTACTCACCTCCCCTCCTGTCAGGAAATTCAGCTTTTCCCGGGATGCCACTGCAGGGAGCAGGAATGTGAGAACCTGGGCACGATCTCTGCCTGGCAGGGGCACAACCAAACCATTGCCAGGGGAATGAGCAAAGAGCAGGGGCAGAGAAAAGAATAATAAAATATTGCTGCAATAAAAGAGAATCCCTCTCTACAATTTCCTCACTCTCACAGCTCCTGAAAGGTGCCTGTGCTCAGCTGGGGCTGGGCTCTGTCTGCAGCAGCACTGACACAACCAGAGCACACAGCCTCCAGCTGCACCAGGGGAAATCCAGGTTGGAGAGCAGGGAAAAGGTTTTTCCAGCCAGGGGGAGAAAGTTCTGGAATGGCTGCCCGGGGAGGTGGTGCAGTCCCCATCCCTGGGTGTGTTTAACAAAGCCTGGATGTGGCACTGGGGGCCAGGGCTGAGTTGGGGTGCTGGGGCTGGGCTGGACTCGATGGTCTTGAAGGTCTCTTCCAACCTGGTGATTCTGAGAATTCTGAGAATCTCAATATTCCACAACTTTGGGTGATCAAGTGATGCCAGACCCAGCAGCTCTCAGCCCCTGAGCTGACAAAGCTCTCAGGATTCCTGGAATACCTGTGGAATGCTTTTGGAGTCGAGTCCTGACACGTTGTCCTGTGGTTTGGTTGGAACAGCTCAGCAAGAGGAGAGGGTTTTGTGGAAGGCAGGGATGGAGGGGACAGGGACAGTGAGCTCCTGTCCCACGGGCCTGGCAGCTGTCCCAGAGCGAAGTCACCACTGGATTTGTGCATCCTGGGAAGGATTTTGGGCTTAGGAAACCCAGAGAGAGCCCAGAAATGAAGTGAGGGCAGGGATTGTCCCTCTGTGCTGGGGTCCCTGCAGGGCTGGGCCCAGTTCTGGTCCTGCAGGAGAGCCCTGGAGGGGCTGGGAAGGGGCTGGAGAATCCCTGAGGAGCTGGGAAGGGGCTGGAGAATCCCTGAGGAGCTGGGAAGGGGCTGGAGAATCCCTGAGGAGCTGGGAAGGGGCTGGAGAATCCCTGAGGAGCTGGGAAGGGGCTGGAGAATCCCTGAGGAGCTGGGAAGGGGCTGGAGAATCCCTGAGGAGCTGGGAAGGGGCCGGAGAATCCCTGAGGAGCTGGGAAGGGGCTGGAGAATCCCTGAGGAGCTGGGAAGGGGCTGGAGAATCCCTGAGGAGCTGGGCAGGGGCTGAGGCTGCAGCAAAGGAGGCTCAGGGGGCCCTTGTGGCTCTGCACAAGTCCCTGCCAGGAGGGCACAGCCGGGGGGGTCGGGCTGTGCTCCCAGGGAACAGGGACAGGAGCAGAGGGAACGGCCTCAGGCTGGGCCAGGGCAGGCTCAGCTTGGCCAGCAGCAGGAATTTGCCCATGGAAAGGGAGCTCAGGCCTTGGCAGGGGCTGCCCAGGGAGCTTTGCAGTGCCCATCCCTGCAGGTGTCCCCTGCAGGTGGCACTGAGTGCTCTGGGCTGGGGACAAGGTGCCCATGGGGCACAGCTGGCACTGCATGGGCAGGCAGGGCTGTGCCAGCCCCAGAGATTTTGGTGATTGTGGATTCTTGATTCTGGGATTATTTTTCCCTATCCTTTCCACATCTGCTGTTGGAGTTGTTTCTGCCTTCTTATAAATCTTTGCTCCTCATTCCTTCTCCAATCTCTGCTTGTTCCAACAAACAGAACCCAGCCACCACCTCCATCTTTTTTCAGACATAAAAATATCAAATAAATTTGGGGATATTCCCAAAACTTCATGGCTGAGGGATCACCTGGCGAGAACTTGAAATTTTGAGGGAATTTTCAAGATCCTTCAGATTTCACCTCCAGGTGGATTTGGTCTCCTGAAGCTGCAGCAAGGAAGGAGCTGAGCTGGTTCAGTGCCACACAAGAGATGGGTAAAACCTCAGCAGAGTGTGATCAGGCACAGGAATTGCTCCAATCCTTGCCAAAATTTCCAAAGGAATCAGGGCAAAGAGGAATTTGTAATGTTCCAAAGGAAAAAAAATTATAATGAATTAATATAATTAATATAATTAATATATTTATTATAATTAAATATATATATTATATATTATACATATATTATATATGTTAATATAATTAATTAATATATAATTATATGTTATAATTAATAGATAATAAATATAATATAATAAATACAATATAATAAATATAATAAATAGACTAGACTAGAATATATTTTCTATTAATATTATATAATTAATATGATTATATTTATAATTAAATACAAGAAATTGAAAAACAAATTTTATGACTCAGTGGATATTTCAAGCAATTATTAAGAAGAAAACTCATGCTACTTGTGGGCAGCTGGATTTTTTTTGGTGGAAGAGCCCAGCAGAGGCTCTGCCCTGAAGTTCTCACAATTTACTTCTGCTTCATCAATTTTTTGTCCAATTTGGGAAGGTTTTCCCAGAATGCAGAAGCACTGCTGCTGCTGGAGATGTGCTGTGGCTGAGCTGCTTTTCAAGTCAAATTAAGGAACTTACAAGTTTTATTTTTGTCTCATGAGGGCATTTACAGAGAAGAAAGTGCTGTGGAAGTCCTCACGGGTCCACCAGGCTGTGAAATTCATGAGAAAACCCCGGGGGAGTTTGAAAAGCTCGGCCTTAAATCACAACTTCCCATTAATGCCTGTGAGAAAAGGAACCAGAGCTGGGCACCAGCTCGTGTCATCCAACCTTCAACGTCACCAGGATCTGCTGTGGGCACGGAAAAACCACCAGGGACTTCTCTGAGGAGCTTGGACTCAACAAAAGGATGGACAAAAGCCAACGACACAAAACAGGAAATAAGTGGAAGGGGTTTGTTTGATGGGTTTGGTCTCGAGGTCAAACCAATCCAAGAACAATTTTTATTTTAATCAAATCAGTTTCTCATGGTTTATTTGCTGTTGGGATGTTTAAATAAAGAATAGAGGTCTGGACACCTGTAATGAAATGAGAAATTTCCAGAGTCCTTTCCTCTTCCATTTTTCCCCTCATGGAAAGGAAGGATGGAAAAAGATTTTTATTCTTAGAAATCCCAAAATGACTTGGGTTGGAAAGGACCTTAAGGATCACCCAGTTCCACCCCCCTGCCCTGGGCATTCTCACCTCTGTCCTCTTCCTTTAGAAACCCTGGATTGGGTTCCTCTCCAGAACTTCTCCCTCTTCTTCATCATATTTTTATCCCTTCTGGATTTTTGATGCTTTTTCTCCTCAGTTCTTTCCATTTGCTGCTCTGATTTTTTTCCCCTCATTGAAGGAATTTGAATTTGAAGGACTGAATTCAAAGGATGACAGGGATCTCTTGTTTTCCATAATATCCTATTCCAGCCTGCTCCTTTGGGATTGGGTTCCTGTCCTGATCTTCTCCCTCTTCTTCATATTTTATCCCTTCTGGATTTTTGATGCTTTTTCTCCTCAGTTCTTTCCATTTGCTGCTCTGATTTTTTCCCCTCATTAAAGGAATTTGAATTAGAAGGATGACAGGGATCTCTTGTTTTCCATAATATCCTGTTTTATTCCAGCCTGCTCCTTTGGGATTGGGTTCCTCTCCTGATCTTCTCCCTCTTCTTCACATTTTTACCCTTCTGGATTTTTGATGCTTTTTCTCCTCAGTTCTTTCCGTTTGCTGCTCTGATTTTTCTTCCTCGTTGAGGAAATTTGAATTTGAAGGATTGAATTTGAAGGATTACAGGGATCTCTTGTTTTCCATGATATCCTGTTTCATTTCAGCCTCTCTGCTCCTTTGGGATTGGGTTCCCCTCCTGATCTTCTCCCTCTTCTTCACATTTTTACCCTTCTGGATTTTTGATGCTTTTTCTCCTCAGTTCTTTCCATTTGCTGCTCTGATTTTATCCCCTTGTTGATGGAATTTGAATTTGAATTAGAAGGATGACAGGGATCTCTTGTTTTCCATAATATTCTATTTCATTCCAGCCTGCTTATATGAGACTGGGTTCCTCTCCTGAACTTCTCCCTCTTCTTCATATTTTATCCCTTCTGGATTTTTGATGTTTTTTCTCCTCAGTTCTTCCCATTTGCTGCTCTGATTTTTCCCCTTATTGAAAGAATTTGAATTTGAAGGACTGAATTCAAAGGATGGCAGGGATCTCTTGTTTTCCATAATATCCTGTTTCATTCCAGCCTGCTCATATGAGATTAGGTTCTTCTGCTGATCTTCTCCCTCTTCTTCATATTTTATCCCTTCTGGATTTTTTATGCTTTTTCTCCCTGGTTCTTTCCATTTGCTGCTCTGATTTTTTCCCCCTTGTTGAAGGAATTTGAATTTGAAAGATTGAATTAGAAGGATGACAGGGATCTCTTCTTTTCCATAATATCCTGTTTTATTCCAGCCTGCTCCTTTGGGATTGGGTTCCCCTCCTGAACTTCTCCCTCTTCTTCATCATATTTTTATCCCTTCTGGATTTTTGATGCTTTTTCTCCTCAGTTCTTTCCATTTGCTGCTCTGATTTTTCTCCCCTTGTTGAAGGAATTTGAATTTTAATTAGAAGGATGACAGGGATTTCTTGTTTTCCATAATATCCCATTTTATTCCAACCTGTTCCCATTGGAACCAACACCCAGCATCCCACCCTCTCCTGGGAGAGCTGGAATGGTTCTGGAATATTCCCTGCTTGCCAAATTCTGGGAGTTTTGAGCCCAAAGCTGCTCTGTTTCCATCAGAATCAAGTGCAGGCTCCAGCTGGAATCAGAGCCATCTGTTCCTCCCAAATTTTGGATTTCCACAGGAAAATAATCTCCACAACTGCTCCAGAAAGGCCCCTGCAAATGCTGACTCAGCACCACGGGAAGGAGGGAAGGGGATCCTGAAGGATGCAGGGGCACAGACAGAGGGAATTTGGTTGTGTTGAACAAGAAAATGCAATTAGGAAATGTTCCCCAATGTCTGACAGAGCTCCTGAGTGAAGCTCCTGCAGCACTGAGGTCAATAATCATCCTCTCACTGACTCCAGGTGTTTGGAGGTTCCCTGAAAAGTGCTGGAATTGCTGTGGAAATGAGGGATGCCATCCTCTGGGGACCTGTGAGGACATCCCAGGGGTGGCACTGGGACACTCCACTTTCCTCATGAATTTTATTATGGAAATGCTGAAAACAACCACAGCATTCCCAGCTGCAGGTCGAGTGGGAAAGCAGCAGGATCTCTTCTGGGACCATGCCAGGGGCTCTGTGCCCAGCACAGCTTCCCAGGAAAGCTGAGGTGTGGCAGCTCCAGCTGTGACAACATCTGCACCTGGCAAAACCCTGCATGTCCCCGTGGTGGCTGCTGCTTTCCAGATTCCCAGATTCCCATTTTTGGCACCTCAGGAAGAGCTTGGTGCATGTTTGGTGCCACAGCCAGAGCTGCCACCTGTGAGGAGTTTTGTGCCACAAATGTCCCCAACACGAGGGAAAAGGAGGAGGAGGAGCTGAGTTTTGTGTTGTGGAGAGAACAGGAAAAAGGAGGTGGAGAAAAAGAATTCTCTTCCAACCCTCATTTTTTAAGCTTTTTCATCCCTTCCTTCATTCCCAAACTTTTCTTATCCTCTGAAAATGGTTTTATCTGCCCGAAGTTGAAGTGCTGAGGTCTCTGTGGGATCCCAAAGACATTTTCCATGGGAAAAGCCTGCAGGTGACCCCTGGAGGTGAGGGACACCTGAACCCTTCCCCTCCCAACCTCCAGGAACTGAACTTTCACTGAATTGTCCTTCTGGAAAGGCTGGGAATATCTGCCAGGCTGGGAATATCTGCCAGGCTGGGAATATCTGCCAGGCTGGGAATATCTGCCAGGCTGGGAGAGCTGGGACAGTTCACCTGGAGGAGGGAAGGATCCCAGGAGCTGTGCTTAAAGGGGCTCTAAAAAGAAGGAAAAATGACTTTTTTATGGGTGGACAGTGGCAGGATGAGGGAGAATGGTTTTAAAGTGAAAGAGGGAAGGGTTAGGGATGGGATATTGGGAAAAAATTGTTCCATGGGAGGGTGGGGAGGAGCTGGAACAGAAAAGCTGTGGCTGCCCTGGAGGTGCCCAAGGCCAGCTTGGAGCAGCCTGGGACAGTGGAAGGTGTCCCTGCCATGGCAGAAATGGCACTGAATGTTCTTTGAGATCCCTCCCAGCCCAAACCATCCCATAATTCCACAATTTCTATGTTTGACAAACCCATTTTTAGTCCCAAAATTCATTTCCATTGAGCAACCCCTGGCTGATAATGGCACAGATCCCAAAAGTGACCTGGAGATGAAAACTCATCCCCAGATCCCCCAAACTATTTTCTCCAAGTAAATTCACTCAGAACTTTCAAAATAAAAATGAAAATTAATAATTTCAGCAATTTTTGGTTGCCCACCACCGATTTCCACATTCCTGCTCCTTTCCCAGGAATTTTAACCCTCAGCCCCCCAGTTTTTAGGCACGGGGAGTCCAGTGAGGCTTCAATGATTTCATTTTCTGGAGGTTAAAAAGGTTCTTGTAAATGACTGCTCCAAATAACTGGAAAGCCAGTTAAAACAACTGGATAACAGATGGCAAAGGAAAGTGCTTTCCTGTAAAGTGTTGCAGAGGAGAAGCTCATTTACAAGAAGCAATTACACAAACATCCCCAAGCATCCAAGATCCCATAAAAGGCTTGCTGAGGTGCAAGCTCATTTTCAAGGGAGGATTTTTTGTGCTGGAGCAAAAATCAGATTTTTCTTTAAATTTTCCCCTCTTTGTTTTTAGTTTTTTAATCCATTCCTTCACTCCTAAATATTTCTTATCCTGCACAAGCAATGAAACTGCCCAGAGATGCATTTTTTCCAACCAATTTTTGACTAATAAAAAAGATGTATTTCCTTTTAATTCTTCATTCCTTTAATTCCTCTTTCCTCTGGGGTTAAGGATCGCTTCAAGACCAAGCAAGACAATCCCTGTCTTGTGGACAATAAATACTTTTTACAAATTGCACCATGGGAGTAACAACTCATTTTTCTTCAGCATCATGACAGAAGCCAGAAGCTGCCTCGTGCTGACATTTAGGAAACTGAACTTAGATCTGCCTTTACCTTTTCAAGCCCTTTTCATCCCCCATCTAATCCATTTTGTGTGGATAATGGGAACATGACTTTCTCACAGGACCCTGACACGGCGATGAGTTACTAAAACCAAAAGCCTTTGGAGGTGTGCAGACCAAAGCTCTGGGAGAAAATCATCCCTCAGGTTGGAAAGGATGGACACTGAGCAGCTCCTGCTCCTCTGAAGGGGTTGAAAGCCCAGAGGTTTTGTTGGGATTTCGTAGGAAAGGCTGAGCAAAGCAAGATCTGCTCCCAGAATTTCATCTTCATTAGGTACCTGACACATCAAAGGCACGATTTCCCTGCTGCCTCACGGGCAGCTGATGGGATCCTAATCCCAGTCAGGATGGAGCATCCATCATTTCCTCACAGAGGGGAGGGAGGGTGGAATGGCCTCATCCTAACTCAAGGGTTTTCCCTAAAGCCACCAGCCCTGCACATTCCTGGTGTTGGTTTTGTGCCTCACCATCCCCACGTGGCCTCCTCGTTAAATCTCCATTAATTGAGAGCCAAGCACTTCATCCAGGAAAGTGCAGGATAAAAGAAAACAACGGGGGTCATGAAAACACTGAGTGCTTGTGGAGGATTTTTTCTCAAAAATGGGAAGAAGTTGTGGCTCACAGGGAGTTCAGCAGTGCTGAACTTCAGGGGTTGCTGAGGGTGATGCCAGAGTTGGGGACGTGTTTGGGGTGATGATGATGGTGGCACTGGGTGATGCTGAAGAGCTGTTCCAGCTGTGGTGATTCCATGGTTCTGTGAGGATTTTCTGTCACAGATGCTCCCATTCCAGGCTGTCTGTGCTGCAGGAGGTTGGTGGGGGCTGTGGCTGAAATCCTGGTTTCAAACTGGGCTCACTGGGCAGCAGAGAAGGGGAAATGCTCTGGGCAATGACAGGGACAGTGACTCCCACCTTTCCATGGGATAAGGGACAAGTGTCCACCTCCGATGAATTCTTCTCATGGAGATGTCCAGCTCAGCCCCAAGGGGTGAATTCCAGAGCTGAGGAATCACCAAGCACCATCAGAATCATCATCACATTCCCAAACCTGCCCTGCTTTGCTCCCTGGGCTGAAAGGAAGGGCTGGAGGCCTCAAAGCAGCACCTGCAAATCTGAGTGGGCAGAATCACAGGATCATGGAATCATCAGGATGGGAAGAGCCCCCCAGGATCACCCAGTGCCACCCCAGCCCCACCAGCATCACCCCAATCCCTGTCCCCAGGGCCACATCCAGACTGCTCTGGGACAATTCAGTGACTCCAAACCTCCCTGGGCAGCTCAGCCCAAGGCCTGACCACTCTGAGAGGGACAAAAATGTCCCAGAGCTCTACAGAAACCTGAACAGAGACTCTCAAATGTTCCCATCTCACAGAGGTGCAGGGGACAGCCAGGAAAAGATCCACCAAAGGAATTTGGGTGAGGATTTTTGTTCAGTTCCACAGGAACTGTTTCAAAACACCTGAGCCTGCCCTGGTGCCATCTGAGGCCATTTCCTCTCCTCCTTTCCCTGCCCCTCCTGGCAGGAGCTGTGCAGGGCACTGAGGTCCCCCCTGAGCCTCCTTTGCTCCAGGCTGAGCATCAGAGAGCTGTGACTGATCCCACCTGCCCTGAGGGTTGGATCTGCTCAGAATCCCAGAATCAAGGCTGGGAAACCCTCCAGGATCACCCAGTGCCACCCCAGCCCCACAGCATCACCCCAATCCCTGTCCCCAAGGCCACATCCAGACTGCTCTGGGACAATTCAGTGACTCCAAACCTCCCTGGGCAGCTCAGCCCAAGGCCTGACCACTCTGCCAGGGAAATTTTCTGTGCCAATCTCCAACCTGAGCCTGCCCTGGTGCCATCTGAGGCCATTTCCTCTCCTCCTTTCCCTGCCCCTCCTGGCAGGAGCTGTGCAGAGCACTGAGGTCCCCCCTGAGCCTCCTTTGCTCCAGGTTGAGCACCTTCCCAGCTCCCTCAGGAGTTTTCCAGCCTTTTTCCAGCTCTGTTCCCTGCCCTGGACATTCTCCATCCCATTTGGACGTGGCTGATCCATCACAGAGGGACACAAGGAGCGTGAGGGGGGCTCTGCATCCCCCTGGATCCCAACCTCTCTCCTGGCACTCCAGGCTTGGGATCATGCAATGTCTCATCCCTGCCTCTCCTTGCTGGACACCATGCCCAGCTCCCCGAGGCTCAGCTGTCCCCAGGAGCGTCCTTAGTGCCAGATTTGTTCCCTCCTCACTTGCCAAAAATGATTTTTTCCCTCCTCCTCTGTCAGAACTGGATTTTGTGGGAAGCGCTGCCGTTCCCAGGTGCCTGATGACAGCCTCTGGAACCATCTGCCTTTGATGGAGAGGGGCTTGTGTTTGGGCTGAGAGCAGGGACAGAGCCTGGCTACTGACTAATCCAAAGCAGGGAACCAAATTTAGCACAGTTGTTCACAGCACAGGGATTTTTGGCAGGCTGCTCCTGCAGCCAGAGCAGCTGTTCACATTTTCTCACCCACCTACACAGCCAGGACAGCCAGGACTGCTCTTTTTTAAAAAAATAGATTGTATTCACCAATTGTATCCACTGGTGAAAGGAGTTTTGCTGGAATCTGCTGCCTTCAGCAGCCTGGATTTGATAGGAAGCCCATCTTAAAGGCACACGAGGGGTTTGGATTTGGTAAAGACTTTTCCAGCCTTTGCTTCCATGGACAAGTTTCAAAAAACTGTTTAAAGAGGAGCTTTTCAAGGACTTCTTTGTGCTTGGATTGTTTGGAAATTCGGTCTGGGAGTTGCTTCACTGATCCCCTCCCTTCTCCCAACCTGGTGTCCCAGAGGAGCAGACACTGAGGAATTCAAGCATTCCCCAAAAACTGGCTGCTGCCTACCTAGGAGTGGGAAAAAGGCTTCAAAAAACTCAGCATCTCCTTCTTTTTTTTTTTTCCTTCAGGCCAATAGCTGGACTGGCAAAGAGCCACAATTTTGGGAAGTGGTGGAGTTCTCAGTCTCCTTTTGGTCTCCTGCATTGTCCAAAACGTTCCCCAAATGTTCCAGGGGGAAAGCTCTGAGGGCAGGGATGAACTCACGTCCTCCGTGGGGATGTTCTGATTTCCCAAGTATGTCTGTGCAGCAGCACAATAATTTTCCAGACTCGAGCATTTCCCTCAGAAGAGATTTCACATCAGTGGCCAAGACACCAGGGAAAGCATTCCAGGCCTGCTGCAGCATCCAAAGGCAGCTCTGGCACAGCAGGATGGTCTCACCTGCTGCCCCAGACACACAGACCATCCCACTGCCTTCTGCTCCCTTTTCCATGCTCTGTAAAACCTGGGATGGGATCAGCTGGGCCTGGAATTCTCTCTGGTTTAGCCCAAATCCCATGGAACAGCTCAGGGACACCAGGGAAAATGGAGTTTTAAGGATTTTTAGGCCTTCTTGAGGTAAAGGATTGCTCTGCTCCATGAGGAACCTTGGGATAATGAGGAGCTCAGGTTGCCTGATTCTCCCTGATGCTTGACCAGGAATTGCTTCATTTCCTAAACACTGAGCACAGGAATGGTCAGATCTCCCACAGGTTTAATTCCAGAGTGAATCCTGAACTGATTTGTTGAAGATCATCCAGGAAAGAGCCTGGTCATGCATGGGGAGCAGAATTGGAGCCACCACCATCCAAATCCAGCAGGAACAGGAGATTTTTAATAGGACAGAACTGCTCCATGTGCAATTCCTGCCTTGCAATTTGCTGGCTGACATTGCTGAGTTAAATGAGGAACAGGGAAATCAGGGCTGTCAGAATTGGTGCAGATATTCAAGCTCAGGGGGGACCTCATTGCTCTGCACAGCTCCTGACAGGAGGGGCAGGGAAAAAATGAGAGGAAATGGCCTCAAGTGGCACCAGGGCAGGCTCAGGTTGGAGACTGGCACAGAAAATTTCCCTGGCAGAGTGGTCAGGCCTTGGGCTGAGCTGCCCAGGGAGGTTTGGAGTCACTGAATTGTCCCAGAGCAGTCTGGATGTGGCCTTGGGGACAGGGATTGGGGTGATGCTGTGGGGCTGGGGTGGCACTGGGTGATCCTGGAGGGTTTTCCCAGCCTTGATTCTGGGATTCTGAGCAGATCCAGCCCTCAGGGCAGGTTGGATCAGTCACAGCTCTCTGATGCTCAGCCTGGAGCAAAGGAGGCTCAGGGGGGACCTCAGTGCTCTGCACAGCTCCTGCCAGGAGGGGCAGGGAAAGGAGGAGAGGAAATGGCCTCAGATGGCACCAGGGCAGGCTCAGGTGTTTTAAAACAGTTCTGTGGAACTGAACAAAAAATCCTCACCCAAATTCCTTTGGTGGATCTTTTCCTGGCTGTGATCTCTGTGAGATGGGAACATTTGAGAGTCTCTGTTCAGGTTTCTGTAGAGCTCTGGGACATTTTTGTCCCTCTCAGAGTGGTCAGGCCTTGGGCTGAGCTGCCCAGGGAGGTTTGGAGTCACTGAATTGTCCCAGAGCAGTCTGGATGTGGCCTTGGGGACAGGGATTGGGGTGATGCTGTGGGGCTGGGGTGGCACTGGGTGATCCTGGGGTCCCTTCCCACTTTGATGATTCCCAGATCCTGTGAAACCATTGCACTGGGAATGAGCAGCTTTTCATTGCACCACATTCAGTTCTCCACATCTCAACTTGGCTCCAGGCTGGAGCACAGCTGGTGCTGCTGAGCCCCATCCCCTGCCCAGCCTTTGCAATATTGACTAGAGCTCCTTTCCTTAGCTCTGGCTGTGGAGAGACCTTTCCACAAAACCTTCCTGCCACCCCAGAACTCGGGCTGGGAGTTTCTCTGCCATGGCTTTGGTCCTGCTCATGAACAAACTCCGACATGCTCAGCTCAACTCCTGACCCTCCTGATTTCAGGGGTGGAACATTCCCATGGATGTCACAGATGTCCAAGGAAAAGACACATTTTTCCAGCCCTGCCTTTCTTGGAGATGTTGCCAGTGCTAAGAACAAAGAATTTTACTGATTTTTTTTTTTTTTTTTAAAGTGGGATTTGGTTTCTCCTCCTTCCAAAATCCGCAGAGCCAACTCCTGGTTCAGAACCACGTCACCCTGCTCCTCTTTCATCTCAGTGTGGGAAGTGTGGACAAAAATGTCTTTATTCTGCTCCCCTGTCATGTTCTGATGATCTTCCTACATCTTTGGGGTGTTGCTCATGGTATTCCTCACTGGAAAAGCAGCCCAGGAGCCTCCAGCTGAACTCAGAGCAGCAGCTGAGTCACGGTGCCAGCACTCACAGCTCTGGGGCTGCTCCTCGGGGCAGGGAATGAGGAAAAGCCAACCCCACAATCATCCTGCAACCTCCCAGGGAGGAAAAGGCACCTGGGGATGTGTTTGCTCACAAAACTCAGCTGATGTGGGATGGGAGAGCTCCCTGCTGGCCTTGGAGCACTGAGGGAAAACATTCCTGAGCTGACATCACTTCCCACCCCTGCCCTGGAGCTGCTGCTCCAAATGGGAAATGCCCTCACTTGGGAAGGATTTGGGGTTTTTTTTCCCTTTCCAAGGCACGAGTTTTCCATGGTGCCCTTTCCTGAACCCCTGTGGTGCCTCAAGCCAGAATTGACTCCTACAAAACACTGAAATTCATGGAATGTGTTGGCTTGGAAGGGACCTTAAAAATCATCTCATTCCAGTGTCACTCCCTGGATGTGACCCTTGGCATGACAGAAGAGATAAACCTTGACTTCCATTGGAAAACTGGGAATTTGGAGAATTTTTTCCCTCTTTCTGTAGTCAGTTTTTCAGATAAGAAGGATCTACTGTCATTCCTGCCTGCAGCCTTCCAGGACAAAATCTGCAGGACATAGAGTAAAGAATAAAATTGTTCTATATTAAAGAGTAAAAATCTGAGGGCAATTCTCTCCCTTTGGCCTGGGATTATCCCTGTGGAATATGGCTGTGATTGGGGATCAGACAAAAATCAGGAAGTGAGAGCAGCCTTGGACCTAAGAATTAGTGAAAAGTCAAAATTTGGGATTATCAATCTTCTTGGAAGTTTTGTACAGAAACCCTTTATTCATCCAGCATTTCCCCCAATATTACAGATTTTAAAACACCATTGTTTGAAGTGCATAAAAAGAGGAGAAGCAGCCCAGAATGACCATTTCAGAGAATATTAAACCAGATGTTTTAACAGGAAGATCCTCACCGAAGGCAATTTTTGCAAACACTTGAGAAAAGCAGCTCCTCTTCGAAAGCCTCTTAAACAGAATTAATTCCAATGTGCCTGTGCAAGGTAGCAGGGAGAGAGAGAGCTGTGGCTTTCTTCCCTGTGGAGGAATATTATTTTTTTTTTATTGTTGGAGGCTCCTTAAAGAAGGCCTGGGTCTGTCTGGCTGTTAATTGTGGAGTTGTCTAGACAGTGATGATATTATTACCAAGCTATGCACAGCTCCTCACTCTGTCACTGTTTCCAGAGCTGCCTACACAAATTGCTTCACTGTTGACATGTGCAAGAGCTCCCCAGATATTTATTTTTCTCATTTAGAGGAGATACAGAGAGGCTTTGAAAACCATTATGCACTGAACCATTGCTAATGTTGGAAATGTCTCGTGGGCTCCAGCTGGGGGAGAAGAAGAAGAAGAAGAAGTGGAGGGAGGAAAAGGCACCGTGGGCAGGGTGGGGTGGGATGAGAAAAATAAAAAATTGGGAGATTTGGGTGTGGAGGAGAATGGGATCTGCTCCAAATCTCGCTTGTCCCAGGGTTTATGTTCATCAGGGGCTGTCCACATTTGGGGAGGTGAAAAAAGAAAATGCAAAACACCCTCTGAGACCTTAAAAAAGACTTTTGAATATGGGGTGGCCATTCAGGGGTAAAAAATGAGGGAATTGCTGGAGTCATCCCATGGGGCAGAAATGTGACCCTGGGAAAGCTGAGGAGGATGAGGACACCCACACAGGACTAAGGAATATTCCAGGCTCCCCATGCCAGGTCTGGGACCCCAAGTGCCTCCTCCCATCCCATCCTTGTCCCTCACAGTCCAAAGCTCAGTTCACATCCCAGGATTTCCTAAGACACCCCACAAAAGGAATGAATGCCCTGAAAAACACAGCAGAGTCTGCAGGAGTTGTGTTTAAAACCTTACAGGGCAATAATTAATATAATTTATGCAGCTTTTCATAGGATTAAAGATGTAAGGATTGATATTTATATATAAAAATAATTTTATATATGTATACTTTATATAATATTTTACATAATATTTTATATAATATATAAAAATGTTATATATAAAAACATACATTATATATTATATAAATTACTATATAATATACAAAAATATTATATATTCATATAACTTTATAATTTATATTATTTATATAATTTTATATTATATTTTTATTTTTTATATTGTATTTCAAATTTGTATTTATATAAATTATTATTTATATCTATAATATTTCCTAGTTATATAAAAATTGTTTATTTATTTATATATATATATATAGATATATATAGATATAGATGTATATATATATATATATATATATAAATTTATTTATAACAAAATACCTTAATCACAGTTATTCACCACACAACACAGGTAGATAAAACTGCAGGTAGAGTTCACTGTTTTAAAGCAATTTTATTAAAATTAGGAAAAATAATTATTAAACAGAGTTTGATGTTACTCAGCCAGAGCAAGGAAAGGGGGCAAATCTCACTCAGCCTCAAGGAGTGACCTCAAAGGGTGTCCCCATTCCAGGGAGGAATCTCCACACATTCCCAAAGAAAAATTCTGATGGGAAAACCTCCAGGTGAGTGTGGGATTGGGTTTTTATGGGATGAAGTGTCAGTCAGGTGTCCCAGCTGTGTCAGCTCAGCAGCTTTAGATAAGTTATCAGTGCTTTCCCCTGCTGGGCCATTTATCAGGTGCTCTGCCTGGCAAATCCTCCCTTGTTCCAGTTTCTGTCGGGAAGTTGAACTTTGGGATGGGTGAGTCAGGCTGGTTTCAGCTCAGGGTTGGCTTCCAAGCCCAAAAGCAGCAATTCCCTGACAGCTCTGCAAATTTGGGGTGTTGGAGCTGTTTTACCCCAAGTGCAGGCAGAGCATCTTCCCACACCTTGGGATGACCATTCCTGAGCACCTCAGCCTGGGGAAGGTTTTGATGCCTTAAATTTTACCTTTTCTATTTTTCAGTTTCTGTGCTGCTTCAGTGTGTGGGTCTGGGTTCACATGATGGGATGGTGAGCTCTGTGCACAGAGCAGGGAGACAAAACAATTCCTGCTCCAGCTGGGCACCAAGGACAAATGATCCAAATCTCAGCCCAGGAGCACAAACCCCGTGGGCTGCAGAGAGAAAAACAAGCAGGGTGGGACTGCCTGGGCTAAAGCTGGGATGGGACAATGAACTGCAAGATGCAAATGGAGCAGAACTGATCCCAGGGACAGAGCCCGTGCCCGGCCGTGCATTTTGGGGCCATTTTGGTTCGTCTTGGGTGCAGCCCTGGCTGGGCTCTGGTGCTGCCCAAGGTGGGTCCATGGAGGAGATGCTTTGAATAAATCCCTGCTTTATTCTTTAGCTCTGCCCAGCCTCTGCTCCAGGGCAGTTTCTCAAGGCTTCCCCAGCTGGACAGGAGGAAATCTGCCCTCAGTCCATGGCAGCACCACCACATTCCCAAACCTGCCCTGCTTTGCTCCCTGGGCTGAAAGGAAGGGCTGGAGGCCTCAAAGCAACACCTGCAAATCTGAGTGGGCAGAATCACAGGATCATGAAATCATCAGGATGGGAAGAGCCCTCCAGGATCACCCAGTGCCAGCCCAGCCCCACCAGCATC
The DNA here is from genome assembly GCA_009764595.1 of Geothlypis trichas. Taxonomy (NCBI): domain Eukaryota; kingdom Metazoa; phylum Chordata; class Aves; order Passeriformes; family Parulidae; genus Geothlypis; species Geothlypis trichas. The sequence goes on along the minus strand of CM019902.1, from coordinate 115,329,510 downwards.
ACCCCAATCCCTGTCCTCAAGGCCACATCCAGACTGCTCTGGGACAATTCAGTGACTCCAAACCTCCCTGGGCAGCTCAGCCCAAGGCCTGACCACTCTGCCAGGGAAATTTTCTGTGCCAATCTCCAACCTGAGCCTGCCCTGGTGCCATTTGAGGCCATTTCCTCTCCTCCTTTCCCTGCCCCTCCTGGCAGGAGCTGTGCAGAGCAATGAGGTCCCCCCTGATCCCCCTTTTCTCCAGGCTGAGCCCCCCAGTTCAGCTGCTCCTCCCAGGATTTGTTTTCCAGCCCTTTCCCCATCTCCACTGCCCTTTGGACACTCTCCAACCCTTCCAGGTCATTTTGAAGCGAGGGCTCCAAAACCAAACCCAGGGCCCAGCACAGGGGACAATCCCTGCCCAGCTCCTGCTGGCCCCACCATTCCTGATCCCACCCCGGTGCCAGTGGCTTTCTCAGCCAAAATTTGGGGTGCAAAGGTGTGGTCACGTTGGGTTCACCTCTCTGACAGCACTTTAAACTCTGCAGCAGAGGCTGAGTGAGCAATTCCTGTCCAGCTGAGGCTCCAAGAGCTGAAGTCCTCATGTCACCCAGGGCTGCGGTGTCACACTGTGACACATCAGCTGCCAGGCAGGAAGGTTTCCAGCTGCCACCATTTGCTCTTTCATCATTCCTTGCTGGAACTCTGGGTGCTGAGAATTCCAGAATTTCTGTGCTGCCAGGCACTGACCCCCAGGAGAACACTGCACTGACCTGAGGGCCTGGAGAAGCTTCCAGAATGGAATGACAGAACTGGGATTGTGGGTGTGGAGTTTGAACAGAATTGTGTGATAGCACAGGGTGGGAAACTCAGAGTTGAAGGGTTTAGAATACAGGAATAGACAGAAAGCAAGGTGGAGGTTTTAGGGTGGAGGCTGCTCCTTCTTCTTCACCTTCTCCTCCTTTGTCTTCTCCTCCTTCACCTTCTTCTCCCTGGGTTTGGGTGGTTTTGTGTCATTGGATAAAAAAGTCCACATTGCAGACTTTGTGTGATTAGTTATTGGGTTAAAAGTGAAAATAATTGAGGTGTCATTTCTTAATTGGACAGTTTATCCTTAAAATACATTGGAGAGAAAGATGGTTAGCCATTTGTCACTTGTTAGTAGAATGCTGTAGAACTCACAAGACTGTAATATAGATAAGAAATAATAAATATTTGAGCCTGAACATGAAATACCATCTCAAGTGCTTTCAATCCTGACCCTGACAGAGGCAGAAAAAGAAGATAAATAATCAACAATTCCTAAAGAAACAATTCCTTCCTTCCTGTGAAGGAGCAGCTTTCTCTTGGCTCTGGAGGCTGCCAGAAGTGGGAGAGCAGGGCAGGAGCTGAGACAGATTCTCCTGGGAACTGGGATTCCAAATCTACCAGTGGAAAGGATTTGGGGATTTTTCTTTCCCAAACAGAATTAGACCTGAAGATCCAAAGGATTCTCTCACCCATTTTGGTTCCTGGTGCCCACAAGAGCATGAAGTCACATCCTGTTCACAAATCAGGACCTTGAAGCTGCGGTTAGAAAACTGAATCATAATCTCCATTTCACTCACATTTTCCCTATTTTTATGTGGGATTATTTTTTCCCCTCTGCCTGCTTTCATTTCCCTTTTTCCTTTGCTATTTCCCTCTCTCCTCCAGGCTGTTACTCGATACCAAAGCCACGTGTGCTGTTCCCAAAACAGAGCTTGGATGGATTTGTGACACGGATTTGATGGGAACAACAGCCAGATCCCTGATCCCCCCCTGCCAGCCCCCAAAAAATCCCTGTTTGATGCTGACCAAAGCTGAAAGCACGGCTGGAGGGAGCTGAAACAAGACGCTGAGTCATTAATTTTCCTGAACTGCAGAGAAGTTTGGAATTACATCATCATTTAAGGGAAGTACATGAAATTTGGACTCGGTGTCTGTGTGGCCCCGTGGCTCCGAGCCTGGGATCTGGTTTCTGCCTGGATGGTGGGGCTGGAGGAGGGGATTTGCTGCTCAGTTCCCCCTCACACCCTTTCCTTTCCTTTCCTTTCCTTTCCTTTCCTTTCCTTTCCTTTCCTTTCCTTTCCTTTCCTTTCCTTTCCTTTCCTTTCCTTTCCTTTCCTTTCCTTTCCATTTCCTTGAAATTTCCTTTCCTTTCCTTGAAATTTCCTTTCCTTTCCTTTCCTTGAAATTTCCTTGAAATTTCCTTTCCTTGAAATTTCCTTTCCTTTCCTTGAAATTTCCTTTCCTTTCCTTGAAATTTCCTTTCCTTTCCTTGAAATTTCCTTTCCTTGAAATTTCCTTTCCTTTCCTTTCCTTGAAATTTCCTTTCCTTGAAATTTCCTTTCCTTTCCTTTCCTTGAAATTTCCTTGAAATTTCCTTTCCTTGAAATTTCCTTTCCTTGAAATTTCCTTGAAATTTCCTTTCCTTGAAATTTCCTTTCCTTTCCTTTCCTTGAAATTTCCTTTCCTTGAAATTTCCTTTCCTTTCCTTGAAATTTCCTTTCAATTTCCTTTCCTTGAAATTTCCTTTCCTTGAAATTTCCTTAAAAATTCCTTTCCTTTCCTTTCCTTTCCTTTCCTTTCCTTTCCTTTCCTTTCCTTTCCTTTCCTTTCCTTTCCTTTCCTTTCTTTCCTTTCCTTTCCTTTCCTTTCCTTTCCTTTCCTTTCCTTTCCTTTCCTTTCCTTTCACCTCCCAAACCCTCTGTTCCCCATGGATGATGGGGATGGAGCCTTGAACACTTTCCCAGTCCAGGGTTCTCCCCACAACATCCAGGCAGGGCAATGATTTGTGTTTCCTCATCTCCCTGGGGTAAAACTGTGCCAGGTTCCCAAAAGGAGACTTTGCCCCTCTCTGTATCCAAACAACTCAGGGATTAACTTCAACAAGCCACTTTGTACCTAAAATAAGTGAATTTTTTCACATATTTGATGGTTTTGTGTTGCTGAGCAAAGGGGGAAGGAGCTCAGGGAGGAAATCCCAGTAAAATCCCAGTAAAATCCCAGTGAAATCCCAGTGGAAGGAGTCAAAGTCCCTGAGCCCAGTTGGCTCCAAATTGTGGGAAGTGTCTGGCCTGAGCACTTCCTGCCTTTGGGATTGATTTGGGACTGGATTGGGACTGGATTGGGATGGGTTTGGAATTAGTTTGGGACTGGATTGGGACTGGATTGGGACTGGATTGGGACTGGATTGGGATGGGTTTGGGACAAATTTAGAACTGGTTTGGGATTGGTTTGGGATTGGTTGGGACTGGTTTGGGACTGGATTGGGATTGGATTGGGACTGGATTGGGATGGGTTTGGGACTGAATTAGGATTGGTTTGGGATTGGTTTGGGAGTGGTTTTGGAAAGGTTTGGGATTGGTTGGGTCTGGATTGGAACTGGATTGGGATTGGTTTGGGACAAGTTTAGAACTGGTTTGGAATTGGTTTTGGAGAGGTTTGGGATTGGTTGCGGCTGGTTTGTGACTGGATTTTGATTGATTTGGGATTGGTTTGGGACAGATTTAGGATTGGTTGGGATTGGTTGGGACTGGTTTGGGATTGGAATTGGTTTGGGACTGGATTGGGGCTGGATTAGGATTGTTCTGGGACAGGTTTGGAATTGTTTTGGGACTGGATTGAGATTGGTTTGGGAAAGAAAAAGAGAAATTAAAGAAAGCATCAACATATGAAAGTTTCAGCACCCTCCTAACTCAGTGATGTTTCTCTTGGCTCCTCTTGACTAGAATTCCAGGATTTAGGTTGGAAAAGCTCCTCCAAGAGCCCACGGAGTGCCAGCTGTGCCCCATGGGCACCTTGTCCCCAGCCCAGAGCACTCAGTGCCACCTGCAGGGGACACCTGCAGGGATGGGCACTGCAAAGCTCCCTGGGCAGCCCCTGCCAAGGCCTTTCCATGGGGAAATTCCTCATGATTTCCTCCAGGAAAAAAGACAAAAAATTCTTTGCCACTAAATACATCAAAACCCTGACATTTTCTTAATCTGGAATTATTTGTGTTGTGGAGTTTTTCCTGCTGTTCTTTGTTTGGAGACTACAGGAGCTTGAAGTCAGTGAGGATTTTATTCCTAAACCCTCAAAAACGATTGACTTTTACTGGTGTCTGAAATTCCTTTTGTGCTAAGAAATAAATACAATTTATGTATTTATTGGCACCTGAAATTTCTTCTGTATTAAGGTTTTTAGGTTGGGAAAGATGATGTTTGAATATTGGGAATATTTTCCAGAGATGGAAAATACTGAGATCTCAGTTTGAGATCCCAAAGCTCATCCCTGGATGGGGCTGGAACTGGGTTTTTCATGGATTAAACAAAACCTCATCTCTGAGGGCAGCAGATTGAGGAACCTCTCCCAGCATTCCTGGAGCTGTGGTGGCCAAAAGCTCCTCTCTCCCAGGGAAAGATGGGCAGGGAAACATTCCCAGCCAAAATCCAGGGAAGAAGGAGGAGGAGGAGGAGGAGGAGGAGGTCCAGCACCTCTTCCATGGAGCTGAGGTGGTGGCACTTCCCCAGAGTGTGGAGCCTTCATGATTCTCCATCCCCTGGGTGAAACTGATGCCTTAAATTTTAGTTTTTGTATTTTTCAGATTTTGTGCTGCATTAGTGTGTGATTCTAAACTTCATTTGAAGTGTTAGCAAGTTCTCTCATAGTTCAGGCACACAACACAATCCTTTTCCAGAATTTTTTTTTTTTGGGTCCATTTTGGTTCATCCTGGGTGTAGCCCCAGCTGGGCTCTTGTGCTGCCCAAGGTGGATCCTTTAAAGGCCTTTTTAATAAAGTGTTTGCAAGTTCTCTCATAGTTCAGGCACACCACACAATCCTTTTCCAGGCCCAAAAAGTGCAAACAGCAGAGAATTGAGGAGAGCAAACTGAGAGGATGGGATTTCATAACCCAAAGATGTAATTGGACAATTAACAATATGGAAATGGACCAAAACCTGTAAAAGTGAGGAAACTTATGACCCAGGGCCCATTTTGGGTCCATTTTGGTTCGTCTTGGGCCCATCTTGGGTCCATTTTGAGTCCATCTTGGGTCCACTTTGGTTCATCTTGGGTCCATTTTTGTTCGTCTTGGGCCCATCTTGGGCCCATCTTGGGTCCATTTTGGGTCCATTTTTGTTCATCTTGTGTCCATCTTGAGTCCACCTTGGGTCCATTTTGGATTCATCTTGGATCCATCTTGGGTCCATTTTGGTTCGTCTTGGGCCCATCTTGGGTCCATTTTGGTTCATTTTAGGTCCATTTTGGATTCATCTTGGGTCCATTTTGGTTCATTTTGGGTCCATTTTCGTTCATCTTGGGTCCATCTTGGGCCCATTTTGGTCCATTTTGGGTCCATATTGGTTCATCTTGGGTCCATTTTGGATTCATCTTGGGTCCATTTTGGTTCATTTTGGGTCCATTTTCGTTCATCTTGGGTCCATCTTGGGCCCATTTTGGTCCATTTTGGGTCCATATTGGTTCATCTTGGGTCCATTTTGAGTCCATCTTGAGTCCATTTTGGGTCCATTTTGGATTCATATTGGGTCCATCTTGGGTCCATTTTGGTTCATCTTGGGTCCGGTTTGGGTCCATTTTGGTCCATTTTGGGTCCATTTTGGTTCATCCTGGGTGTAGCCCCAGCTGGGCTCTTGTGCTGCCCAAGGTGGATCCTTTAAAGGCCTTTTTAATAAATCCCTGCTTTATTCCTTGAACTCTGCCCAGCCTCTGCTCCATGCAGCCTCCCAAGGCATCAGAACCCCAGGGTGATCCTTCTTCCTCAGGGATGAAAGTTCTCCCCTGACATGTGCAAGCAGCGTGTGGAATGCTGGAAATGAGAGCCTCATCCGGCCAGGAAATGTTTTTCCTGAAGTAATTTTTCTATTTTTAGGAAATAAACACCTCTCTGAGAGAGGGATGTTGTGCAAGGCCCTGGCTCTGATTATTGTACCTTTAATCTGGAAAATTTAGGGGGCACTTGTAGCTCCACTTTACCAAAACGGGCAACTTTGAACCAGTAAAGAGTTAAATTTTCCATTGGGAAACCCCAAATTGGAGAAAATTGGGGAATTCTGGGGGGAAACACAGCTTCAATTCCAACAGATCATCCCTGACTGCCATGGGACAGCAGGAATGCACAGGGATGAAAAACAGAATCTGAGGGAAATTTGCAATTTTTCTTTCCCAAGCTGCACAAACCCAAGGAGCTGAATTCATGGGGGCAAATCCAGGTTTTACTCACCTGTTTATTCCCAGCAGAAATAAACTCCACTCCAGGAAAAAAAGCCTCAAATTGCACCAAGGGAGGTTCAGATAAACACCTCTCTGAGAGAGGGATGTTGTGCAAGGCCCTGGCTCTGATTATTGTACCTTTAATCTGGAAAATTTAGGGGGCACCTGTAGCTCCTCTTCACCAAAATGGGCGACTTTGAACCAGTAAAGAGTTAAATTTTCCATTGGGAAACACCAAATTGGAGAAAATTGGGGAATTCTGGGGGGAAACACAGCTTCAATTCCAACAGATCATCCCTGACTGGCATGGGACAGCAGGAATGCACAGGGATGAAAAACAGAATCTGAGGGAAATTTGCAATTTTTCTTTCCCAAATTGGACAAATCCAAGGAGCTGAATTCATGGGGGCAAATCCAGGTTTTACTCACCTGTTTATTCCCAGCAGAAATAAACTCCACTCCAGGAAAAAAAGCCTCAAATTGAACCAGGATTTGTTCAGATTGGATATTGGGGGAAAAAAATTCCCCGCAGGAGAGGTCAGGCATTGGAATGAGCTGCCCAGGGAGGAGGTTTGGGGATTTTGGTGATGGTGGGACAGGATGATGCTCAAAAATTTCCTCCAGCCTTGATAATTCTGTGATGTCCCTAATTAATATAAATTTACCTGTGGGTTTCCTCCAAATAACCCCAAGGATAACAGCAATACAAAATCCCAGTGGTGCTCCCCAGCAGGAAAAACCCAAATAAAGACTGTGACAGATGTTAACACGGAATATTTTGACAAAGAGCAGCAGGGAAAAGCAAAGAAAGATCTGCATTTCACTTTTCCTCTCTGGTTCTGGCAGCAGGGAAAATGTTTACATTGCTCTAGGGGTTTCATTGGGGAGGTGGAACATTTTCAAAAGCTTCTGTGGGGCAAACAAAACTGCCTGGGATGGGACACAGAGGCAGCTCTCACTTCTGGGCTGAAAAGGGATTTATTGAATTAATTGAATTGTTGATTTATTGAATTTTTTATATATATTATATATATATAAATACTTTATTGAATATAATATTGATTTATTGAATTAATGAACTGAATTATGTGAGGGAATTGAAATCAAAAGTGACCTGAGGAGCAGCGTTTCTTCTGGGTGAAAAAAAAAAAAATCCCAGCTCAAATCCCATCCAGGGCTGAGCTTTGGGATCTCAAATTAAAATAAAACTGGTCTTAAATACACAAATAACACACAGGAAATGTTTACATTGATCAAGGGTTTCATTTGGGAGGTGGAACTCTTTCAAAAGCTTCTGTGGGGCAAACAAAACTGCCTGGGATGGGACACAGAGGCAGCTCTCACTTCTGGGCTGGAAAGGGATTTATTGAATTAATAGGATTATTGATTTATTGACTATATATATACACTTTATTGAATATATATATATACACTTTATTGACTATAATATTGATTTATTGAATTTTATTGATGTATTGAATTAATGAACTGAATGGAGTTGTGTGAGGGAATTGAAATCAAAAGTGACCTGAGGAGCAGCATTTCTTCTGGGTAAAAAAAAAAAAAAAATCCCAGCTCCAGTCCCATCCAAGGCTGAGCTTTGGGATCTCAAATTAAAATAAAACTGGTCTTAAATACACAGAAAATGTTTACACTGCTCTAGAGTTTCAAAAGCTTCTGTGGGGCAAACAAAACTGCCTGGGATGGGACACAGAGGCAGCTCTCAGTTCTGGGCTGAAAAGGGATTTATTGAATTAATTGGATTATTGATTTATTGACTTTATATATATATATACACTTTTTTGACTATAATATTGATTTATTGAATTTTATTGATGTATTGAATTAATGAATTGAATGGAGTTGTTTGAGGGAATTGAAATCAAAAGTGACCTGAGGAGCAGCATTTCTTCTGGGTAAAATAGAACCCAGCTCCAGTCCCATCCAGGGATGAGCTTTGGGATCTCAAATTAAAAAAACTGGTCTTAAATACACAAATAACACACGGAAAATGTTTACATTGATCAAGGGTTTCATTTGGGAGGTGGAACTCTTTCAAAAGCTTCTGTGGGGCAAACAAAACTGCCTGGGATGGGACACAGAGGCAGCTCTCACTTCTGGGCTGGAAAGGGATTTATTGAATTCATTGAATTATTGATTTATTGAATTTTTGCATACTATATATATATAAATAATTTATTGAATATATTATTGATTTATTAAAATAATGAATTGAGTTGTGTGAGGGAATTGAAACAAAAAGTGACCTGAGGAGCAGCATTCTTCCAGGTTAAAAAAACCCATCTCCAGTCCCATCCTGGGAAATTTGGGAGGGATTTGGGGAAATTTTTTATTTTAATTTGGGATCTCAAATTAAAATAAAACTGGTCTTAAATACAGAAATAACACACAGAAAACTGAATTGAGGAACAGCATTTCTTCTGGATAAAAAAAAAAAAAAACCCAAAACATTTCCAGCCCCACCCAGGGCTGAGCTTTGGGATCCCAAACTAAAATAAAATTGGTTTTAAATGCACAGATACTGCAGCAAAGGCGTTTGGGATTATGTGCATGAGCTGATTCCATTTTTGCTGCACTCAAACCCATTCTAGTGTGACTGTCTCAGAGTTAGACTCGAGATTAATTGATCTTGGCATAGCTGAGGGCAGATTATCATTAAAACTGAGCCTAGGCTGGATAAAATGCACCAAGATTGAAGTGTGCTGGTGTGGGGTGGAGCTTTTTAACTGCAAAATCTCCCTTTGAAAAGGAGGAAATCAGCTGGGCAGGATCCTGGGGCTTCCCACTGCTCAGTCCATGGGATCAGATCCATGGGCTCAGCTCAGCCAGGAGGGCTCAGTAAAGCCAGGCTTACTTTCCATATCCAAAATGTTGTGCTGGCACTCTGGAAAAAGAGATCTGAGCCATCCAATTCCCCTTAAAATCAGTAGTTTATAATTTCCTCAAACTCTCAGGCACCTAAAAATCAATTCCACATCTATTTTTGGGAGCTGCAGAGGCGGGAATGGATGGCACAAACTGATGGAAAAAATTGTGGATTATATAGAATATTAAACCAAATTTATATTAATATATAGATAATATTATCTATTATATAAATTCTATAATATATATATTATATTACATTATATATTATAAATTATATTACGTATATATATAATATATAATATATATATTATATATATTATATTTATAACTATATAATTATATATATTATATATAATATATATATTTTTATTATAAACCAAAACAATAAGCCAATTTTTTCCTCATATTTAGGCTGAGTATGCTGCTAAAGTAAGTTACCAAAGCAATCATACTTTCATTAGTGATTAATCCAGCTCCAATATAATTAATCCATGACGAATCAATTGTAATTCACTCCTGTCTCATGATGAGAGAAGGAACAGAAAAAATTCCCCAGATCAGGATCAGTACCCAAAACTGAGGACACTTTTCAAAGTCTGGAAAAAAAATCCCTCTGGTTTGTCTCTGCTAAAGAGATGATTCATATCAAAAATATTCCCTTTTCATTAAAGAATTCTCTTGCTCTACACTCCCAAAAGGTTTGCTGCCCTCCTCCCCAAGCCTGACATCTTTAAAATCCCAGAAATCTCTGCAGGGATTTTTGATGTCCTGGAGCTTCTTTGTCCTCATTAGAAAGCTCCAATTTTGTGACATAAATTAATGAGGATGAGGGGACACATGAAGAGGCATCTTCCAGGTTGAGCATTTCAGATTTCCCTCTTATTTTTTATCCTCTTTCCATTTGTGCATCCAGATCTCTCTGGGATGACATCCAAAGGTTCTTGGCTTGGCACTGGAAATGCAGGAGCATCCCAGGGAAATATGGGAACATCCTTCCCTTCTTGGGACCAGACAAGAACCTGCAGGGAAAAACCTCCTTACATTTAGGGAGTCCCAGGATGCTCAGGAGATGAGCAGAGGGATGGAGCAGCTGTGCTGGGAGGAAAGGCTGGCACAGCTGGCATTGTTCACCTGCACAGGAGAAGCTTTGGGCTGAGCTCAGGGTGGCCTTGCAGGGCCTGAAGGAGCCCCAGGAAAGCTGGAGAGAGACAATTGCCAGGGGATGCAGGGACAGCACCCAGGGAATGGCTGCAGTGCCAGAGGGCAGGGCTGGGTGGGATCTGGGCAATGAGGAATTGTTCCCTGGCAGGGTGGGCAGGGCTGGGATGGAATTCCATCCCTGCATCCCTGGCAGTGCCCAAGGCCAGGCTGGACACTGGGGACAGTGGGAGGTGTCCCTGTGTGGGACAAGGTGATCTTTAATATCCCTCCCACCCCAAACCATCCCATGATCCCATGCCAATATTCCCATTTCTCACACTTACAGGACTCCTGCCCTGTCACTGAACACAGCCCTTCCCCAGACCAGGCTGATCCAGGTGTGATCCTTGGCTTCCCCTCCTTGCAATCCTCATTTTCAGCTGAAGGATGCCCTGAATTTCTGCTCTTTCTTGTCCAGCTGCAGCCCAAACCCAGCTTTGCTGAGCTCCCTCATCAAGCCCAGCTTGTCAGGATTTCTTTGAGAATCAGCTTTTGTTAATTGCTCTGCATTAACAAAGTTCCCTCTTCAATCAGATTGCTCTGCCAGGAAAACACAGGGAGCCTGTGAGTGCTCTGTGCTCCCCTTCTGAGTTTTATTTAAAAAGTCTGACTGGAAATTCAGATTTCATTCCTGGTTTTCCATGGCTGACCTTTGCCATGCCAGCCTGGCAGTGCCAAGGCCAGGCTGGACACTGGGGCAGCCTGGCACAGTGGGAGGTGTCCCTGCCATGGCAGGGGTGGGATGGGATGAGCTTTAATGTCCCTCCCAACCCAAACCACCCTGAAATCTCTGAAGGCAAATCTGGCCTTGTGACTTTCCCAAAAAGCCCTAAATTTTCATGCCACAGATATTTCCCAAATCCCAGTTTGGGAATAACCAGCTGAGAGTGCTCAGGTTCCCCAAGGGAGTGGATTAAAGTGACAATGGTGACATTTCTGAACTTGATTTTCTTGCACCACCATGAGAGCCAGAAACCTCATCCCTGGGGACCATCCAAGGTGGAGCTGCTGAGGAATGCCACTGATGCCAGCTGGAATGTCCTGTTTACCCTGTGCAACGACTCCTCCATCCCTCTGCCTCCTCAAGTTAAAAAACAGAGCTCCCTGAAATTATTTATTTGGTCTCTCCCATAAATTTTCTCCCTAAACTTCAGAGCAGAGTTCCAAAATGAACCAAGATATCCAGGAAAGCTCTGCTCTTATCTCTTGGCTGTCTGGCTTTGGGCAACATTTTTCCATGACAACGAGCAGCAGCAAAAAAACACAACCAGAGCCCAAACAACAGCAGGGGATGGATGGAACAACACAAATAAAGGGAAAAACAGCAAATTTTTGTCCATAGAAAACAACTTCTTAAGCAAACTTTGTTATTTTATCTTTGATCCCCAGCACTGTTTTCCACAAGCAGAAGGATCCAGTTCAAAATCTCTCATGAAAGCTGTAAGAAAAAAAAAATTATTTATTTCAGCTCTTTCTTTGTCCAAATTTATATTTATAAATTTCTATTCCTCACCATTCAGGCACAGGCTGGTAATTGTTTTCCCATAAGGAAATACCCAACAATTCTGCCTTGGAAATTGTATTTATCTCCCTGAGAAAGCTGAATTATGAAAGCTAAGAAACAGCTAAATTCAGTGGAGTTTTGTTGGGTTTTTTTTTTTTTCTATTTCAAACCTCTGACAGCATGAAGAAAATCAGATTTTTTTTTTTTATTTTTAAATCCCCCAATATAAATGAAGAATATTTCATATGAATTGAGAGCATTGAGGAGTGTTTAAAGAGAAGGGAGTCACGGTCTGACTCTTCCCAAAGAGTGGGAATGTGGCTGGGAGGGGGAGATGAGCCCCAGACACTGCTGAAATCTCTGAAGATGTCTGCAGCAACCAACACTCTCCCTAATGAGACCTCAGAATGTCTTGATGAGCTTCTCTAATTGCTCTGCATAATTGGAAGGAGCTGCAGCCCCATTTCAGAAATGCTCAGCTTCCAGTTGGGGGAATGTGGCTCTAATTAAGCTGAGGGGGGTGGGTTGGGTTTAGGGGGGGGCTTTTGTTTTATTTTATTTTGGTTTGTTCTGTTCTGCTTTGTTTTGGTTTTCAGCCTTGATTATTTAAGGATGAAAACAACGTTAATCAGTGACCAGATTTATCAATTATCAATCGCAAACATCTCAAAATCTACTGATAGTTTTTGGGTTCTTCAGGGGATTTGCACTGTTAATAAAGGAACAACCAACATTTCTTAATGTTTCACTTGTTCCCCACTAAATCAGCAGCTTTTCCCCAAATTCTCCCTTTCAGGCAGCACACAAATAACCAGAAATATTTTTAAAAGCAGATAAAAAGGTAAATGTTTATGCTGGGGGTGAGAAGGCTCTGGGGAGACCTTAGAGCCCTTCCAGGGGTTTGGGAAAAGGAGGGAGAGGGATTTTTATAGGGACAGAGTGTGACAGGACAGTGGGGATGGGTTTAAAGTGAGGTGGGGCAGGGGTGGATTGGACATCCAGAAAAACAGGGAATTCTGTGCCTGGGGCTCCCCAGGACAGGGTTGGCTGTCCCAACCCTGCAGACATCAGTGACCAGGGTTCACAACAGGATTGGTGATAGAGGGCAGGAGGTTCTTGATTGCAGTTTTGGTGTATGTAGTAATGGAGGGAGGAACAGGACCAGAATTGAGGCAGCCAGGGCTAGCACACCTCCTCATTTGTTTGGAATGGAGCACAAAAGATCTGGGAGATCAAATCTTGCACTTCCCAGGGACCATTCCTGGCTGACATTCCTTGCCATCCACCAGAATCCCACCATCCCTTTCTGTTGTCTTATAAATCAAGAGTTCTCCTTTCATTATGGTGCAAGGGTTCCATATCCTCAGAGTTTCACACCGCCTCGATGTTTCTCACAGACAACACCTCTAAGCTCTGATTCTTCCTGGTCCTCATCTGACTCCAGATCCCACCAATCCACTCTTTTATACCACTTGTTCTTATTGGCTACAGGTGTGACCTGTTAAGATCAGGCCCACTCCTAATTTTTAGTAATTGGTTCAGCTGCAGCTCTTTGGGGGATAAGATTCCATTCTATACCACCTTCATACTGTATCCCCCTAGAAATCCCCCTTTTTCTTTTAATTAAAGAGTTGCAGCATTACCAGAAGGACAGATTCAAATAAATTAACATTATGACATATTTATACATTTCATTTAGAACTAAGAGTTATAGAAAGGTTCAAACAGCATATTACAGTACATATATATATTTATTACATATATATATGTATATATATACATATATATATTTCTTATATATATATGTATATTTCTATATATATTTCATATATATATATGTATATTTCTAAATATATTTCATATATATTTCTAAATGTTGGTTCAGCTCCATAGCTTTTCCCAGTTTACAAAGCACTTATCTTCAAGGTCTTTTACACTCATATTGAACAAACACTAATAACTGTAATTGATATATTTTGCCAATAGCTTGGTACTCAAATCCTGTTCCCCTGAATCCCCGGGGTTATATGGTCAAATCCTGGTTCCCCAAATCCACAGGGTTATAGGGTCAAATCCTGCTTCCTGGAATCCATGGAGTTATATGGTTAAATCCTAGTTCCCTGAATCCACAGGGTTATAGGGTCAAATCCTGGTTCCCCGAATCCATGGGGTTATAGGGTCAAATCCTGGTTCCCCGAATCCATGGGGTTATAGGGTCAAATCCTGGTTCCCCGAATCCATGGGGTTATAGGGTCAAATCCTGTTTCCCTGAATCCCTGGGGTTATAGGGTCAAATCCTGGTTCCCCAAACCCACGGGGTTATAGGGTCAAATCCTGGTTCCCCGAATCCATGGGGTTATAGGGTCAAATCCTGGTTCCCTGAATCCATGGGGTTATAGGGTCAAATCCTGGTTCCCCGAATCCCTGGGGTTATAGGGTCAAATCCTGCTTCCCTGAATCCCTGGGGTTATAGGGTCAAATCCTGGTTCCCCAAACCCACGGGGTTATATAGCTTTGTCCTGAACCACATCGGGGTCACCATTTGTTCTCTTATATATCAACAGTTCTATTATCCTTATAGTGCAAGGATTCCATATCACCAGAGTTCCAGACCTCCCCAATGTTTCCTGCAGGCAGCTCCTCTAAGCTCTGACTGTTCCTGGTCCTTGCAGCAGCCACCTGACTCCAGAGCCCACCAATCCACTCTTTTACACCATTTGTTCTTATTTGCTACAGGTGTGGCCTGTTAACATCAGGCCTGCTCCTAATCTTTAGTAATTGGTTCAGCTGCAGCTCTTTGGGGGATAAGATCCCATTCTATCCCATCTTCATCCTGCATCCCCCTACACCTTTCCTCTGTTGCTCCCCTTCATCATGTGTCCCACATCCAGACTTGCTCCAGGCACAGAATCCATCCAGCATTTCTTTAGGACTCCTCTTCCAGGGATTCAACAATCTCCCACCACCATTTACCACCCCAGAAGAATGAGATTTGTCCATGGATTCTCCCAAATTCCCCCTGCTCAATAATTAACTTCTTGCCATAAGTCCAGTTGGATTTATCTCCACGCTTGCAAAATTCCATGATCCAACTTTTCTCCCAGAGCTGGATTTCTCTCTCAGCCTCAGGAGGGCATTTAGAATGAGATGAAAAGATGCTGCTGTTCCCTATTTAGTACTGGAAAATTGGGTGCTGGGAGTGAATTATGAGCAGCAGAAACCTGGAATATTATCAAGGAAAAGTCTGTCAGTCCCAATAACAGACATTGTTTTCAGGATCTCCATTTCCACTGAGAATTTCCACTCCTTCTCCAAGGAACTGTGCAGAGAATGAGGCTTGACAAGGATACTCATAAGAGTTTTGGAATTTTCTGGAATCCCAAGTTTAAGGTTGGCAAAGCCCTGCCAGCCCATGCAGTGCCAGCTGTGCCCCATGAGCACCTTGTCCCCAGCCCAGAGCACTCAGTGCCACCTGCAGGGGACACCTGCAGGGATGGGCACTGCAAAGCTCCCTGGGCAGCCCCTGCCAAGGCCTGAGCACTTTTTCAAGGAGGAATTTTCCCCAATATCCAATATAAACCTCCCCTGGCCCAGCATCTCCTCCTGTCCCTGTTCCCGGGAGCAGATCCCAGCCCCCTGGCTGTCTCCTCCTGGCAGGGAGTTTGGAATATTGGAATATTGACCCAAAACAGGTTGAGGACAGGAGCAGGAGCAAGGCAGCCTTATCACAACCAGCAGCAAAGTTTTGTGGTGTTTGCCTCATTCATTCCTTGTTTTTAATGATTTTTTTTTCCCTTTGGGAGCACAAAAGATCTGGGAGATCAAATCTGGCACTTCATCATCTCTCTTGTAATCTCCCTCCTTGAAAATGTGTTAATTTGGAAAAACAGAGAGGAGAATAAAAGGAGGATTTATGAACACACACAGGCTAATAAATAAGGTTATAACACTGCAAAAGGGCCGCTGTTAAATATGTTTTACATTTGAAGGGCCATAAAATTGTTCAAGCAAGCTCTGGTGAGCCTGGTTTCAATGAAGTCTTTTCTCTCTCCAAGGCAGCGTGTTCCATGTGGAGAAGGTTATTTCCCCCCATTCCTGATGGATTCAGCTCTCACAGGGATGGCCAGGGCACTTGTTAGAGCTGCTGGTTTTCCCTTTTTCCCAAAGGAATGAGAAATCCCACGATCCAAAACATCCCTGAGCACTGGTGGAGGCTGCCTAACAAAGGGTCAAGTGTGCAGAGCTGGGATCTCTCAGAAATAAATGTTCAATGCCAAAAATCCCAAAGGAATGACAAATCCAGGCTGTGCTCTGTGTGGTTGTGGCCAGCAAGAACATCCAGGTTGGTTGGACTTCCCCAAAGTTTTGCTTTTCCCACTCTGGAATCCCAGGACTTCTGATCATCCCACACCTTTCAAAGTTGCTTTTCTCCTGCATCTTTTCTTCCATCCCCCTGAGCACTCAGTGCTCCCTGTGCCTGCTGCTGTGGGATGGCTTCATCCCTGATTTCTCCTCATCCTCACAGTCTGTTTATCATGGAATTATGGAACAGTTTGGGATGGAAGGGATATTAAAGGTCATTTTGTTACGACCCTGCCATGGCAGGGACACCTCCCACTGTCCCCAGTGTCCAGCCTGGCCTTGGGCACTGTCAGGGATGCAGGGATGGAATTCCATCCCAGCCCTGCCCACCCTGCCAGGGAACAATTCCTCATTGCCCAGATCCCACCCAGCCCTGCCCTCTGGCACTGGAGCCATTCCCTGTGTGCTGTCCCTGCATCCCCTGGCAATTGTCTCTCTCCAGCTTTCCTGGGGCTCCTGCAGGCCCTGCAAGGCCACCCTGAGCTCAGCCCAAAGCTTCTCCTGTGCAGGTGAACAATGCCAGCTGTGCCAGCCTTTCCTCCCAGCACAGCTGCTCCATCCCTCTGCTCATCCTGGAGCCTCCTCTGGGCTCTCTGCAGCAGCTCCAGCTCCTCCCTGGGCTGGGGCAGCTCTGCAGGTGGGAAATCACCTGAGGGGGCTCAGGGACACATTCCCAGTCCCTCTCCTGCTCCTCACACGTTATTTTACCCTTAATTTTCTCTTGCCACTGCGAATTTCTCCAGATAAAAGCTCAGGAGCAGCCAAAAGCCCTCTGGCTCCACAGCTGAGCACAATGACATTTTTACCAGTGCTCTCCAACCTGGAATTTCATTCCATTGGCATGGGAAAACCTGCAGGCGGTGGAGCAAAGGTGTGGGACTGGCGGAGAAGTGTGTTACATGAAGGAAAAATTGGTGACACCTCCCTCTTGTTTTCCCAGAAGGGAACCCATAGGTGAGGTGCTCCTGACAAGCTCCTGATCCTGAAAAAAAAGGAAGAGCTGAAATGGCTGAGTCACAAAACTCCTGAGGACGCTTTTGAGGCAGAGCAACTCCTGTGTCATCCCTTGCTGGTGGCTCTGGAGCTGGGAATGTGGTCCTGCAGGGATGCAGAGCAGGGAATGTGGTCCTGCAGGGATGCAGAGCTGGGAATGTGGTCCTGAAGCGATGCAGGGCAGGGAATGTGGTCCTGCAGGGATGCAGGGCAGGAATTGTGGTCCTGCAGGGATGAAGAGCTGGGAATGTGGTCCTGCAGGGATGCAGAGCAGGGAATGTGGTCCTGCAGGGATGCAGAGCTGGAAATGTGGTCCTGAAGGGATGCAGAGCTGGAAATGTGGTCCTGCAGGGATGCAGAGCTGGAAATGTGGTCCTGCAGGGACGCAGAGCTGGAAATGTGGTCCTGCAGGGATGCAGGGCAGGGAATGTGGTCCTGCAGGGATGCAGGGCAGGAATTGTGGTCCTGCAGGGATGAAGAGCAGGGAATGTGGTCCTGCAGGGATGCAGGGCAGGAATTGTGGTCCTGCAGGGATGAAGAGCAGGGAATGTGGTCCTGCAGGGATGCAGGGCAGGGAATGTGGTCCTGCAGGGATGCAGGGCAGGAATTGTGGTCCTGCAGGGATGAAGAGCAGGGAATGTGGTCCTGCAGGGATGCAGGGCACGGAATGTGGTCCTGCAGGGATGCAGAGCTGGGAATGTGGTCCTGCAGGGATGCAGAGCTGGAAATGTGGTCCTGCAGGGATGCAGAACAGGGAATGTGGTCCTGCAGGGACGCAGAGCTGGAAATGTGGTCCTGCAGGGATGAAGAGCAGGGAATGTGGTCCTGCAGGAATGCAGAAGAGGGAATGTGGTCCTGCAGGGATGCAGAGCTGGGAATGTGGTCCTGAAGGGATGCAGAGCTGGGAATGTGGTCCTGCAGGGATGCAGGGCTGGGAATGTGGTCCTGCAGGGATGCAGAACAGGGAATGTGGTCCTGCAGGGATGCAGAGCAGGAAATGTGGTCCTGCAGGGATGAAGAGCAGGGAATGTGGTCCTGCAGGGATGAAGAGCTGGAAATGTGGTCCTGCAGGGATTCAGAGGTGGGAATGTGGTCCTGCAGGGATTCAGAGGTGGGAATGTGGTCCTGCAGGGATGAAGAGCAGGGAATGTGGTCCTGCAGGGATGCAGAGCTGGGAATGTGGTCCTGCAGGGATGCAGAACAGGGAATGTGGTCCTTCAGGGATGCAGAGCTGGAAATGTGGTCCTGAAGGGATGCAGAGCAGGGAATGTGGTCCTGAAGGGATGCAGGGCAGGAATTGTGGTCCTGCAGGGATGAAGACCTGGGAATGTGGTCCTGCAGGGATGCAGGACAGGGAATGTGGTCCTGCAGGGATGCAGAGCAGGAATTGTGGTCCTGCAGGGATGAAGACCTGGGAATGTGGTCCTGCAGGGATGCAGGGCAGGGAATGTGGTCCTGCAGGGATGAAGAGCAGGGAATGTGGTCCTGCAGGGATGAAGAGCTGGAAATGTGGTCCTGCAGGGATGAAGAGCTGGGATTGTGGTCCTGCAGGGATGAAGAGCTGGAAATGTGGTCCTGCAGGGATGAAGAGCTGGAAATGTGGTCCTGCAGGGATGAAGAGCTGGGAATGTGGTCCTGCAGGGATGCAGGGCTGGAAATGTGGTCCTGCAGGGATTCAGAGGTGGGATTGTGGTCCTGCAGGGATTCAGAGGTGGGATTGTGGTCCTGCAGGGATGAAGAGCAGGGAATGTGGTCCTGCAGGGATGTAGGGATGCAGAACAGGGAATGTGGTCCTGCAGGGATGAAGAGCTGGGATTGTGGTCCTGCAGGGATGCAGAGCTGGGAATGTGGTCCTGCAGGGATGCAGAGCAGGAATTGCCTTTGAACTTTTAGAGGTGGCAGCCCAGCCTCTCCCTCTCTGTGTGGGTGTGGGCTTGGCAGCAGCTCTGAACTCCTGCACATCCCAAACCTGCTCCTCGCCCTTCCCTTTCTCCTAGAAAAGAATGTGTTTATTACCTCTTGGCATTGCCAGGAATGGCTTTGTTTCAGCAGAATTTGTGCCTTCCCTGACTAAAGGAATGTGCACTCCTATCCTCAGGATTTTCTTTTGGAGCATTTTTATTTGGAGCCTCGGGATTTTCACATGAGCTCCTCACATCCAGCAAGTTTCTGGATGTTTTTGTCAAGTAATTATCCCAGGAAAATCCCATGGGAAACCTACATCAGAAATGGGTAAACTGGAAAAAAACTGTCCTGAACTGTGGAGTCTGGACTTCTTTTCACCAGGGTCAGGATGAAATGTGTGCGAGGGAATTTTGTGTTGGGACTCAGATGTTTATCAGTTCTTATCTCTGTCACAGTCTCACAAACCCTGAGTTCTGCAGCACTTCACTCCAACAAACTAAAAATGGAGCCCTGTCTCTCTCTCTATAAGGACAAATTGTCCAATTAAGAAATGGCACCTCAATTATTTTCACTTTTAACCCAATAACCAACCACCCATGGCTGCAATGGGGACTTTTTTATCCAATGACACAAAACCACCCAAACCCATGGAGAAGAAGGTGAAGGAGAAGAAGAAGGAGAACAAGGAGAAGGAGAAGAAGGAGAAAAAGAAGAATGTGAAGAAGGAGAAGTGAAGAAGGAGCAGCCTCCACCCTGAAACCTCCCTCTTGCTTTCTGTCTATTCCTGTATTCTAAACCCTGAAACTCTGAGTTTCCCACCCTGTGCTATCACACACTGCTATTCAAACTCCACACCTTTAATCTCAGTTTTATTCTTGAATTCTGGAAGCTTCTCCAGGCCCTCAGGTCAGTGCAGTGTTCTCCTGGGGGTCAGCACAGAAAGCCCAAAGCTCTCATTATCCAGGGTTCCAACCCTGAACCCCCTTCAGAGGCTCTGAATTCAGACAGGGAAAGGCTGAAGAGGAAACAATTCCTGTTGTCCCACCCACCTGGTGGGGCAGGGGACGGACAGGCCACACATCAGGAAATATTTCCACGGTCCAGCCCCTGGATAATTGATGAGGGCTAAAAATGCCAAACCCTGAAGCTCGAGCTGCTCTCTCCCGTGCAGAGGTGGGCAGGGTAATGGAGCATTAAGTCTGGCTCGGGCTGGAACCCGGCTCTGTCTCGGCTCCGTGCCCAGGGCTGAGGCAGACTCCGAGCCAGGGTGATGAAAAGTGTCTGGAATCACCTCCAGGAACTCAGGGCGACCCCAGGAGCTCCCACGTGGCTGCCACATCCCATCCCAGCCCTGCTCCCTGCCCCACGCTCACATCCAAGGGCCTGGAGATGGTTTTGCCCCTTGGGGGATGACACAAAGAAACGTTTGGCTTCTCCCAGCCCGGGCTGCGCTTCCCAAGCTCTTGGAGAAACACTCAGCCTTAATTAGAGGCATCTTTCAGCAGGATTTATCCCCTGGAAGGTGAGACACAGGGAATTGTTCCTCCTCCTCTGAAGGTAAACTGCTGCTGAACTCTCAGCCCCACGTTCACCTGCCTGATGGAACATGTTGGAATTACATAACACCGAGGTTGGTTTTGTTTCAGGCTCACACAGAAGGTTGCACAAAATACCTGAGACTCTTTTCCAGTTGGAGAAAACCCCACATGCAGGAATTTGCTCTCGTTTTGGAACAGCTCAGAGGGGAGAACTGGCATTTCCATATATAAGATTTAAGAGATTTGTAAAATCCACCTCCAGATCTGCCCCAATTTAGGGCAAATATTTTTTCCCAGGTCAGGATCGTTTTTAAATTTTGGCAATGTAGAAAAAAGGCACTTTGGTAATTCAAATTTTTTAAAAATGGGACTTTGCATGGAATTAGATAACCAAAGGACCATGAAATGATTTGTGTTGGGAGGGACCTTAAGGATCATCTAGTTCCAACCCTGCCATGGCAGGGACACCTCCCACTGTCCCCAGTGTCCAACCTGGCCTTGGGCACTGCCAGGGATCCAGGGGCAGCCACAACTTCAACTTTTCTAACACTGGGAATGGATGCAACTGAATTTTGCATGTGAATTACACAGGGTTTTATTCCCAAATTCAGGCACACTGACATATTTTGAATTTATAAACAATCACAGAACATCCTGAGTTGGAAGGAATCCTCATGGATCATCCAGGACAGCCCAGACCCCCCAAATCCCAGCCTGGGCATCCCTGGCAGCGCTGGCCAAGGGCTCCTGGAGCTGCGGCAGCCTCGGGGCTTCCCAGGAGAAAAATCCTGGGCAAGGGTGTTTTCCTGAAAACATGACAGTGACAGAGAAGAGGAGTTTGTGTGGAGACCTCACAGCAAATTCCAGGGTCTGAAGGGGCTCAGGAGAGCTGGAAAGGGACAATTCATCAGGAATTGGGAGAACAAGAAAAGAGGGAATGGCTGCCAGTGCCAGAGGGCAGGGCTGGGTGGGATCTTGGCAATGAGGAATTGTTCCCTGGCAGGGTGGGCAGGGCTGGGATGGAATTCCATCCCTGCATCCCTGGCAGTGCCCAAGGCCAGGTTGGACACTGGGGACAGTGGGAGGTGTCCCTGCCATGGCAGGGGTGGCACTGGATGAGCTTTAAGTTCCCTCCCAGCCCAAATCCAGATTTTATTATTCCTGCTCTGATCCCCTCTGCCTTCCCCCTGTGATTTGAATTCCATCCCCTCAGCACTCACTCCCTGTGCCCAGGTTCCTTCCAGAGCCATCCCTGGCAGGTGATCCCTGTGCAAACCCAGCTGGGAATGGCTGCAGTGCCAGAGGGCAGGGCTGGGTGGGATCTGGGCAATGAGGAATTGTTCCCTGGCAGGGTGGGCAGGGCTGGGATGGAATTCCATCCCTGCATCCCTGGCAGTGCCCAAGGCCAGGCTGGACACTGGGGACAGTGGGAGGTGTCCCTGCCATGGCAGGGTGGAACAAAATGATCTTTAAAGTCCCTTCCATCCCAAACCATTCTGGAATTCCATGATCGATACATCTGGCCTGTATGGAGACATTTCTTGCATTCAGGTCCTGGCAGGAAGAAAAAACTTGTTTTCTCCACCTGAGCATTTCCAGGCTTGCTGGGTGTCCTTCAACTCCTAATTTATTTATTTCTCCACGCTCCCATCCCTGCAATAAAGGATAATAATTCCCACCCTTTCTGTGAAGCCACTTCTCAATGATTTTATAAAACTCATCACTTCCCAGGTCCTTGGGAAAACAATTTCTTTAAATTGCTTAACACAGCAGCAAAAATATCCTTAAGAAAGCACTAAAAACCTAAAATTATCCCACTTTTTTTCTCAACGTATGGGAAAGGTTTAATTAGGAAACAAACTTTCCCTGGTGCTTGAATTGGCTGGAAAAAACACGTGGGATTTTTCCTAATTTCCACTTCACCCTGGTTTGGCTCTGCCTAAAGCTGTGCTCCCGTTGTGGTCAGGACATTTGCTCAGTCCTGCCTTAAATTTGTGTTCACAGGAGACATCTGGGAAGGAAGAACTGGGGAAGAGTCAAGAAATGTTGTATTCCTTTAGAAGAATGAATTTTGGGTGAAACTGGGGAGTTTTGAACATAAAAATTTGAGCAGTACTTAGTACTTTGTTAAAACTTTAACAGTTTACAGGAGTTTCCACTGCCTTTTTTTTTTATAAATTTGTTTTGGGATGGGGTTGTTGGTCTTTTTAAAATTGTGAGAATATTTCAAAAGGACATTGAGGGGCTGGAGAGTGTCTAGAGAAGGGAATGGAGCTGGGAAGGGGCTGGAAATCAAATCCTGGGAGGAGCAGCTGAGGGATTTGGGGTGGTTTGGGGGAGAAAAGGAGGCTCAGGGGGGACCTCAGTGCTCTGCACAGCTCCTGACAGGAGGGGCAGGGAAAATATGAGGGGAAATGACCTAAAATAGCACCAGGGCAGGCTCAGATTGGAGATTTGAAAATAAAATTTCCCTGGCAGAGTGGTCAGGCCTTGGGCTGAGCTGCCCAGGGAGGTTTGGAGTCACTGAATTGTCCCAGAGCAGTCTGGATGTGGCCTTGGGGACAGGGATTGGGGTGATGCTGTGGGGCTGGGGTGGCACTGGGTGACCCTGGAGGGTTTTCCCAGCCTTGATTCTGGGATTCTGAGCAGATCCAACCCTCAGGGCAGGTTGGATCAGTCACAGCTCTCTGATGCTCAGCCTGGAGCAAAGGAGGCTCAGGGGGGACCTCAGTGCTCTGCACAGCTCCTGCCAGGAGGGGCAGGGAAAGGAGGAGAGGAAATGGCCTCAAATGGCACCAGGGCAGGCTCAGGTTGGAGATTGGCACAGAAAATTTCCCTGGCAGAGTGGTCAGGCCTTGGGCTGAGCTGCCCAGGGAGGTTTGGAGTCACTGAATTGTCCCAGAGCAGTCTGGATGTGGCCTTGGGGACAGGGATTGGGGTGGTGGCACTGGGTGATCCTGGAGGTCCCTTCCCACTTTGATGATTCTGGAATTCTGACACAGGGGCTGGTGACTGCTCCAGTTTCCCTGCAGTACCAGGAGATGTTTGGCCCAGTTTGGTTTTCCAAGAGCACAGGCTGGCACCTCCAAACAACCAAACATTCCACGTGCATCCCAGCCCTGGAGCTGCCAAACCCCAACGATTCCCGTCCTTGCTCCCTCTGGCTCCCAATCCAGAATTCCCTTAAGGAATGTGGAATCTGGGGGGTGCTGCCATCACCCAGAACCTGCCAGGGCCTGCCCAGCTCCAGCAGAACCCAAATCCCTCAAACCACCCTGGAAGCAGCAATTCCTGACACGTCTGAGCTCTGCCTGCCACCTATTGGTGTTACAGCTCCCGAGCCCGGATTCCCATTCCTGTTCCCAGCTTTTTTCAGGCCAATAACGGTG
>CM019902.1:115285519-115300519 GCA_009764595.1 Geothlypis trichas | reverse complement strand
ATTAGAGAAAAAGACACTTTATAGGACTTGAGGGATTTTACTTTAAACATAAGGATAATTAATTGGACAGGAGCTAAAAAGTTTTGCTTAAGTAATTCATTAGAAGAAGAAGAGAACAAGGAAACTGATTGTTTTTGTGAGGTGTTTTACCAGGAGCAAGAACATCTTGCACTTAGCTCAGTTTTTCTCTGTAAAGAGTTTTGCTATTTTGCCTTTTATTAAAACTTTTTTGTTTCTAACACTGCTACAGAAGCCATCCTGTTGATTTTATGCTTTCTAAGGTATCTTGGGTGTGAAATAAATCTCCAAGAGCTTGTGAGACCTGGCTTGAGGAGACCCCTATTTCCCATGGAGCCTAAAAGAGTTTTGTTATTTTGCCTTTTATTAAAAATTTTTTGTTTCCAACACTCCCACAGAAGTCATCTTGCTGATTTTATACTTTCTAAGGTAGCTGAGCTATCTTGGATGTGATATAAATCTCCAAAAATTTAGGAGACCTGGCTCAATGAGACCCCTATTTCAACCAAGGCCTCCAAGTGTTGGAATGGGGGGCACAAAACAGATGATGCACTTTGGGCCTGGTTAACATGAGAGATTTAATAGCAGGATGCCTTAGCAAAAGCAAATAGAACTTTGAAAATTAGACCTAGATTGCAAGAAGATTAAATCAAATGAGTTTACCAGAAAAAGAAAATCCCATTCAACTCTGCAAGCAAGAGATGTTGTTATGTGCATAAGTTTGTGTGTGTGATTTTAATCATTGTAGCACACACTACCAGTCTGCCTGAAATAGGATATAAACATTTGTATCCCACAGTAAAATCAAATTCTGATCACCCAGTCAGTCTCCCCATCTCTCTCCATCCAAGGACAGATCTGCACCAGCAGTTGCACCCACTTAACTCCAGGTTTTAAATCTGTGGAGTTAAACCCACGAGGCAGAGGCCTACAAATGGAATCCTTCCTGAAGAATCATGGAATGTTTCAGGTTGGAAAAGGCACCAAGCTCAGCAAGTCCATCCCAGTGATCCCATCTGTTGTATTTTCAGGGAACCAGAAAAAGAAAATCCCATTCAATTCTTCAAGCAAGAGATGTTGTTATATGCATGTTTGTGTGTGTGATTTTAACCTAATCATTGTAGCACACATTACCATCTGCCTGAAATAGGATATAAACATTTGTATCCCACAGTAAAATCAAATTCTGATCACCCAGTCAGTCTCCCCATCTCTCTCCATCCAAGGACAGATCTGCACCAGCAGTTGCACCCACTTAACTCCAGGTTTTAAATCCATGGAGTTAAACCCACGAGACAGAGGCCTACAAATGGAATCCTTCCTGAAAAATTGTGGAATGTTTCAGGTTGGAAAAGGCACCAAGCTCAGCAAGTCCATCCCAGTGATCCCATCTGTTCTATTTTCAGGGAACCAGAAAAAGAAAATTTCATTAAACTCTGCAAGCAAGAGATGTTGTTATATGCCTAAGTTTGTGTGTGTGATTTTAACCTAATCATTGTAGGACACATTACCAGTCTGCCTGAAATAGGATATAAACATTTATATCCCACAATAAAATCAAATTCTGATCACCCAGTCAGTCTCCCCATCTCTCTCCATCCAAGGACAGATCTGCACAAGCAGTTGCACCCACTTAACTCCAGGTTTTAAATCCATGGAGTTAAACCCACGAGGCAGAGGCCTACAAATGGAATCCTTCCTGAAGAATCATGGAATGTTTCAGGTTGGAAAAGCCTCCAAGGTCAGCGAGTCCATCCCAGTGATCCCATCTGTTGTATTTTCAGGGAACCAGAAAAAGAAAATCCCATTCAATTCTTCAAGCAAGAGATGTTGTTATATGCATAAGTTTGTGTGTGTGATTTTAATCATTGTAGGACACATTACCAGTCTGCCTGAAATAGGATATAAACATTTGTATCCCACAGTAAAATCAAATTGTGATCACCCAGTCAGTCTCCCCATCTCTCTCCATCCAAGGACAGATCTGCACCAGCAGTTGCACCCACTTAGCTCCAGGTTTTAAATCCATGGAGTTAAACCCACAAGGCAGAGGCCTACAAGTGGAATCCTTCCTGAAAAATCATGGAATGTTTCAGGTTGGAAAAGGCTCCAAGGTCAGTGAGTCCATCCCAGTGATCCCATCTGTTGTATTTTCAGGGAACTCCTGATGAACAGGAGAAAATGATGCATCTGACTCCATCTTATCAGAAGGCTAATTAATGACTTTATTTTATATTATATTCTATAGTATATTACATTATGTCTAAGATTTATCTCTTTCAGAGCCACATGGGATGAAAAATTGCTCGAACTCAAACACAGAAACATCAGTTTTCCAGATTTACATGGAAAATAAGTAGGTTTGCACAGTAGAAAATATTAAAAAAAAGACCTGGCTCAAAAAGGATATTTTGACAAGTTCTGGTTTTCTAAACATGCTCCAAAAATTTTATTTTCATTCCAGTAGGAACTCAAAATACACTTCAAATGTTAGAACCTTGAAAAACTTCCCCAAAATAAAGTTCTACCCCGAGGTCGAGTTTGGTCTGCAGAGCATGGAACAGCTGGGCAAAGGTTTTAATCTGAGAAAACACTCAGATTTCCTATCAGTTTAGTGGATAAAGTTTTCCTAAATTTAACAGCTCACAGTCAAAATTCAGTGGATAATTTGATAAATCTGTTTCTGGAAATCAAACTTCCAGCATTAGATCCTTGACCTGGTGTTGGGATGAGAGCTTGGCTCTAATCAAGAGGAATGAGAAATGAAGGAAATAGAAAATGTTGTAAGTTTTATTCAGCCTGGAGGAAAGAGCAAACTGAGTCAAATCTGCAGCGGTTATAATGACTTTAATATGATTTTTAGAGAACTAAAATCACCAGAAGTCAGATCTGAATGAGATTTCTGGTGATAAAAATCCTGCATTTGCTGGCAGGGGAAACTCTGAGGGTGAGGAATTTTCACTCCAATGCCTTCCTGCACATCCCAGGCTCTTAACAATGGGACACTGACAGAGGAACAGCTCTGACCTCTGCTACCTGTGACCCAACAGGACCTGGGGGAGCAGCTGGAGCTGGGCCAGGAGGGATTTGGGTTGGATTTTAGGGCAAGGCTCTTGCCCAGAGGGTGCTGGCACTGCCCAGGGAATGGGCACGGCCCCGAGGCTGCCACAGCTCCAGGAGCCTTTGGCCAGCGCTGCCAGGGATGCCCAGGCTGGGCTTGGTGGGGTCTGGAGTGGCACTGGGGGGTCCCTGGGGGTCCCTTCCTATGGGAAACCTGCGTGCTGAGAATTGCAGAATTTCTGTGCTGCCGGGCACTGACCCCAGGAGAACACTGCACTGACCTGAGGGCCTGGAGAAGCTTCCAAAATTCAATAATAAAACTGAGATTAAAGGTGTGGAGTTTGAACAGAATTGTGTGATATCACAGGGTGAGAAACTCAGAGTTTAAGGGTTTAGAATACAGGAATAGAGAGAAAGCAAGAGGGAGGTTTTAGGGTGGAGGCTGCTCCTTCTTGTTCACCTTCACCTTCTCCTTCTCCTCCTTCTCCTCCTTCTCCTCCTTCTCCTCCTCTTTCTCCTCCTTCTCCTTCTTCTCCTTCTTCTCCTTCTTCTCCTCCTCCTCCTCCTTCTTCTTCTTCTTCTTCTTCTTCTTCTTCTTCTTCTTCTTCTTCTTCTTCTTCTTCTTCTTCTTCTTCTTCTTCTCCTCCTGCTTTTCCTTCTCTTTCTTCTCCTTCTCCTCCTCCTTCACCTCCTCCTCCATGGGTTTGGGTGGTTTTGTGTCATTGGATAAAAAGTCCCCATTGCAGGCACGGGTGGTTGGGTATTGGGTTAAAAGTGACAATAATTGAGGTGTCATTTCTTAATTGGACAGTTTATCCTTCAAAGGCCTTGGAGAGAGAGACAGGGCTCCACTTTTAGTTTGTTGGAGTGAAGTGCTGCAGAACTCAGGGTTTGTGAGACTGTGACAGAGACAAGAACTGACAAACATCTGAGCCCCAACAAGAAATTCCCTCTCACACATTTCATCCTGACCCTGACCAAGGCAGAAAAGGGAGATAAAAGCACAACACCTTCCCACTCAGGATATTCCACAATTCCATGATATTCCAGGCTGAGAGAGATGGAACAGCTCAGCCCCAAGAAGGGAAGTTTGGGGACAATCTGGTTTTGGTAGAGGAGAGTAAAGAAATCTCAGTGAGAGGAGGAGGACAGAAAGCAACGAACAGAAATACAGGAACTTCCATTTCCTGGGGGTTCCCAACCCTAGAATTACCCAAAATAGGGTTTGAACCAGATGATCCCTACTCATCAAATCTCACCAGCAATTCCTTGAAAACTAATTTGAAAAATAAAGGGAAAATGGACTAAAATGAGCTCTGAGTAAACCAAGAGATGTGTTGCACCCTAAAATCTTAATTTTTCTGTCAGCTGAGGGATGCATGTGGTAAATACAGGAGCTCTGAGCTTTCACCTGCCTCATGGAAAACCATTTCTTATTGTAGAAAAACCAGGAATGAGCTACAAATCATGCTGAGGAAAGAACAGGAGCTATCAAACCCCTGCAGTTAAAATCAGTTTGACAGTGCAGCTGCTCTGACAGAAAATGGGCAGCACATCTCGTTTGTGTAATGCCATCCCACCCCTCTCCCAGTCCCAGGCAAGGCAATTAAAATCATCATTCCCAGGAGCATCCCAGAGGAGTTTCCATGGAATTGCAGAGCAGGGAGAGGGGGGCAGGGTACCACAGATACCCACTATCCATTAGGCAGAATGTTAATTGTACTCTGGGTATTGGAGAGCATTAAAATCTGACAGAAAATTCGCAGCAAATGCCATTCTCAGGAATTTTAGCTTTTATGCTCTGAGGAACAGAACACTCTAAATGATGGAATAAAGGCCTTGGTTTGATTAAAAATAAACCCAAAAGCTGATGCTATGAGGAATGTCTCTTCTTTCCAAGATTCCAGCTGGAAATTTGTGGGCTTCTCTAAATTTTGGCCCAGTTTCCATCTCCTCCCAATGGAACAGAGGAAGGAATTCAGGTGCTCTACTCTGCCTGGCATCGAGGTGATCTCAGGCTGTTCTTAGAGTGGGTTTTGTCTTATTTTGCATCAGTGTGAAATTCAAGCTTCTATTCCATGGAATATCAGAGCAGATCTGTCTTTTAAAGGATTTTAAGAGGACTTTTCTGTTTCTCCTGGGATTCTGCATCATGGTCTTATTTTGGGCTCCTCCCTGGTAGCACCTTCCGGTCTGTCCTGCTCAAAATTAACTTTTCTAATTGCAGTGAAATCTTCAAAGACAGTGGAGTCACATCCATTAATATCTGGAATTTTCAGGAAACACAAAATCCTGCAGGTCAAAAGTATTTCTGCATAAACCCAGAAACAGCAGATGCACAGAAATGATCCCACAAAGATTCATAAATCTAGAGGGTCAAATCATAATAAAAAGTAGGATTTGATCCTATTATTTCTTTATTCAAGGGTATCAGTGAGTCCTGAGAAGAACCAACCCCAAAACTGATCAGAATGAAGCTGCTCCTCTCCTTGTTTTGAAATGCATCTCAAAACCCCACATATTTAAAAGAGACTTTTGTCTCTGCACTCCACTTGAATTATTCATGCGAAATCAATCCCTGAAATATCTGCAACCATTCCGTGTACGAGGCTCTGGTCAATTTACAAATTATTTTTAGGCCAAATGTGCAGCAAAATTCTTTCCAGCTAATTGCAAAATGGAGTTGGGCTTGGCCTGGTTTGAACCCAGTTGCTTGGGCTGCCTCTCTGCATTAGCTAAGCCGAGGTTAAGAGAGGAGAGGGGTGGGATTTGGGCAGCAATTGACACCACCCTGGGCCCTCTCCTGGCTGTGGAACAGCAGGGAGAAAAATTGGTGCAGATCTTCTCAAAATTCAGATTTTCCACCTCAGGAATGAAGAGGCAGATTTGGACCATGCAGGTGAAGGAGGAGATCAGGGTAAGGAAGTGGAATGGGAACAAGAAGGAAGAGAATGAAGATGGAGAGAGGTTATTTATGAGAGGTTATAGTGGGGGGAATTGTTTCAAACTTCCAGAGGGCAGGGCTGGATGGGAAATTGGGAAGGAATTCCACCTTGGGAGGGTGGGCAGGCCCTGGCACAGGGTGCCCAGAGAAGATGCCCCATCCCTGGATGTGTTCCAGACCAGGCTGGAAAGGGCTTGGAGCAACCTGGGACCGTGGAAGACTCCTTGCCCACCACAGAGGGATTGAAATGAGATGAGATTTAAGGTCCCTTCCAGTCTTAGAGCAGAAAAATTCACTCAAAGGCCAAAATTTATGCCTGTTTTTGCACAACTCAGGTCCATAAATATGGAATTCCCTGTAACAGCCCTGTGCTGCTGAGTAGGAGGGACAGACTCAGCAGGAAGGCCCAAACCACCTGGAACGGGTTGTGATTTGATTAAAATGATTATAAAAACTCAAGAACTCCCATGAAGGAAGTAATTTGAACATTTGCTTTAAAGAACACTGTCAGCTTTTGGATAGAAGTGGAAAATGGAATTGCTCACACAGCAAGGGAACATAAAAATTATCCTAAAGTTCATGTGCAAATGACATAAACGGAAACAAAACCCTGGAGTGGCAGCACTGTTTAAAGCTGTTTCTAAATAATTTCAGGGATGGAGAATCAGTTCACCTCAGAAATTTATTTGAGCTCTTCTTGGGTGTGAGAAGAATTCCCTGCCTCTTCTCCTTGCTACAAGAACTGATAGGTCTGGCCTAAAATCCTCCTCAGGTGCTGATGGCTCAAACCCAAAAGGATTGAAGGGGATTGAGGCCTAAAATCTAATCCAGCTCAGCCAGGCCTTCATCTCTGGAAGGGTTTCTGCACTGGGCAATTATTAGATAATCTAGAATAGGTAAAGCCTGACATTTGTTAGGTGATATTTACCTGTCTTAAGTGTTAATTATGGGGTAAAGTGAAAAACAGAAAACAAATGCAAACACAGACCCTCATTCAAGCCACACGCGGCCTTGTTTGGTTTCCTGGGGTCAAGCTGCTGAGGTTTTACAAAGCCCAGCTCTCCCAAGTTACTCATTACAAACCCAAGGAAGGGAAGGGAAGGGAAACCCAGACTTTTATCTGAGCCACAACTCTGGGAAGGCTTTGAGGAGGTGGAAGCCGCCCGTGACCCCACAGAGGCCACCCCAAACCTCAGCCCATCCCACAGAGCCCCTGCAGACGCTGCCATTTGTGGTGTCTCCACTGCAGCAGGTTCCCCCCAGCAAACCCAGGGGGGCTTTTGGTAATTTGGAAGGCTGAGCGTGACCCAAAGCTGAGCTAATTTCCAAGGAGGACGGCGTGAAATGGGCCTGTGACTTCCAATAAGCGGCGGCTCCGCGCCGGCTTCTGAGAAGTGCGGAACTCTTTATGGGCGTTTTAGCAGAGCTGGTGCTTGTAAGTGATCTCCCTGCCCAGCCTCAAGAATCCACTTACAGCACTAATTGTTTCCACAGAAAGTGATTTTTAATGCACCAAGATCCTCTCATTTCCCCCCCTCCCTTCTTTTCCCTCTCTCAGGCCTCAGAGTGAGGCCTGCAGTCGCCGGCGGCCTCGTGTTTTCCACAAAGAAATAAAATAAAATAGCAAAGAAGCACGAGGATAATTTAAAATTATTTACCATGTCCCCCCCCCATGTTTTGGTACAGGAGAGTAAAGAAATCTCAGTGAGAGGAGGAGAACAGAAAGGCAATGAACAGAAATACAGGAACTTCCATTTCCTGGGGGTTCCCAACCCTAGAATTACCCAAAAATAGGGTTTGAACAAGATGATCCCCACTCATCAAATCTCACCAGCAATTCCTTGAAATCTAATTTAGTTTTGCCTTGTGGAAGTGTCACAGTGATTATTTATCACATTTGCTGTTTTGCAAGAGAATTTAACCAAAAGAGAAGCAGATCTCTGACAAGTTTTAATGCTGATCTCAGAACAAAGAGATCAAAGTTACTCCAGATCTACAAAACAAAGACATTTGAGCCATAGATCTTTTTCCAATTAACTGTTTAAAGAAGGAGAATTTTTTCTAGCCCAGGGTTAGGTCATCAGGATATTATTCCTGACAGCACAGGCTCGAGGAAATTACTTTGGTTAAGTTTGCAATTGAAGCTGAATCACCTGCACATCTTTTAAAGTTCCAGTCATTATATTTGCTTGATTTTGTTCCTGTTATTGTTCCTCTGCTTATTTAAAACTGATTTTATGGACTCCACTCAACTATCCCAGGTTGCTCCAAGCCCTGTTCAAGCTGACCTTGGACACTTCCAGGGATGGGGAGTCCACAACCTCTCATTGAACCCAGCAGAAAATCCTTCACTGATCTCCTTACCAAGAGAGGCTTTTGAAAATCCCCTTTGCCACAGCCAAAACCAGAGCATTTTTGGCTCCCCCAGAACTGACTGAGAACCTCAAGGGTTCAGTGCCTCCAGTGCCCAGCCCTCCCTAACCCTAAATTGTTAATCCTGCTCTGAAAGCAGCAGGAATTTTATTCCCCATTTCCCAGGGAATGGCTGAGCTCTGATTCTACAGAATCCAAAAGCTGAAACGCAACCTTTGAGCAAACACTTGAGAAAATTCAGCAGAAATTCTCTAAAACATGATGCCAGCAGAGCTGGGCTTGTGCCAAGGCCAAGCTTTTATTTTTCTCAGGAAGCAGCTTGATTTTTGCATGCATTTTCCAGGCAGGATCCCTCCAAAGTTTGTTCACTAACCAGTTTTGACACCTGCACAAAGCACTTGTTGGCAAATATGTGCTCTGAGCCCACTTAAGGTTTAAAAAGTGTCCCAAATTGTGAGTGTATGACAGGGAGCCAGGGGGAAAAGTGCCAGAATGATGGAATGGTTTGGATTGGAAAGGACCTTAAAAATTCATTCAGTGCCATGGGCAGGTGTTTGAAACCTGGGTGCTGAGAATTCCAGACTTTCTGTGCTGCCAGGCACTGACCCCCAGGAGAACACTGCACTGACCTGAGGGCCTGGAGAAGCTTCCAAAATTCAAGAATAAAACTGAGATAAAGGTGTGGAGTTTGAACAGCAGTGTGTGATAGCACAGGGTGGGAAACTCAGAGTTTGAGGGTTTAGAATACAGGAATAGACAGAAAGCAAGAGGGAGGTTTTAGGGTGGAGGCTGCTCCTTCTTCTCCATCTTCTTATACTTTCTTCTTCTTCTTCACCTTCTCCTTCTCCTCCTTCTTCACCTTTTTTTTTTCTTCCTTCTCCTTCTCCTCCTTCTCCTCCTTCTCCTTCTCCTCCATGGGTTTGGGTGGTTTTGTGCCATTGGATAAAAAGTCCCCATTGCAGGCATGGGTGGTTGGGTATGAGGTTAAAACTGAAAATAATTGAGGTGTCATTTCTTAATTGGGCAGTTTATCCTTCAAAGGCCTTGGAGAGACAGACAGGGCTCCATTTTTAGTTTGTTGGAGTGAAGTGCTGCAGAACTCAGGGTTTGTGAGGCTGTGACAGAGATAAGAACTGATGAACATCTGAGTCCCAGCAAGAAATACCCTCTCACAAATTTAATCACAACCTTGGGGGAAAAAGAAGTTAAGACTTGGTAGGCAGGGACACCTCCCACTGTCCCAGGCTGCTCCAGCCCCAGTGTCCAGCCTGGCCTTGGGCACTGCCAGGGATCCAGGGATGGAATTCCATCCCAGCCCTGCCCACCCTGCCAGGGAACAATTCTTAATTCCCAATATTCCACCTAACCCTGGTTTTAAACCCTTCAGTTTAAAACCATTCCCACTTTTCCTGTCACTCCATGCCCTGATGAAAAGTCCCTCTGAGCCCCCTTTAGGAACTGGAATTTTATCAGGGACTAACTCTGGACAGCCACACTCCTTGGAAAGCACTGCCTTGGAAAAGCAGCAAAATTGGCTTTTTCTGGACTGCAAGAGAAGGCTTCACATGCCTGCAGAGGAATTGCAATGTCACCACCTCTCGTGAGATGATTGGGAATTTCACAGCAATTGATATTTGCCTTCAAGTCCCAGCACTTTTCCAGGATCAGCACAAAAGAAAGAGACATGGAAAAGCCTTGAAAATGCAGGTCAACAATCTTAGTGCTCCACCAGGAAAATATAATTAGAAAGAAAATATCTAGCATTTATTAATTTTGGTTTTAGGGAAAAAAACCTGAGGGATTTTTTTCACTCTGACTCATAACTGTGGAATGCTTTGGGCTGAACACACCAGAATGGGTTTGTTCACAGGAATTTGGTCATCCCTGAGGAAAACGCTTGATTTCCCTGCTTAATTTCCTGAAATGCTCTCTTTAGCCTGGAAATCCAACCCTCAGTGCTTGCTCAGCAAATTCCTCTTGCTGCTCTTCCCTGCTGCTTTCTCTTCATGAGCAGTGCTTCCTTTTCCCCCTGCCTGCTTCCCCTGGGACACAAAAGCCAGGCTGGACACCAGGGAATTCCGGGCACTCAGGGCTGTGCCACCACTGCTGGGGACAGTCACAGCACAGTGGGCAAAGTCTCAACCATTCTGACTTCCAGGAAGACACAAAAGATGCCTGCAACTCATCAGTGCCCAGTTGGAATTAATGAGGAGGAAAGGAATTAGTGAATGAAGGGAAATGAGGGCTCTGTTTGGAGTTGCCAATTCTTTTCCTTGGCTTTGTGCAAACCCCAGAGCCTTGATCATTGGGCATTGAGTGGCTTTAGTCAAAAAAGATTTCTCTCTGAGATCACTTCTCCTGAGCTTCCTCTTTGATCCCTCCGTGGAGAGACACGAGGTGCTGGCAGAGAAAAGAAAGAATGAATTCAATCCCACAAGGTGACAAACTGGGAAGGTTTCACTCCCAGCACATTAAAGGCTCTGCTGGAGGACACAGAAGCTTCCCAAGCACGTGAGATTCCCACAGGAGCTGTGTGGCCACCACAGGGCACAAAGAAAAGGAAACATTTTGTGTTTCATAGCAAGCAAGAGACTGAAAACCACCCTGCAAGGTTCCACAAAGAGTTTGACTTCAATTCCACGGCTCATTCTGACACCTTGGACAGGCAGGCTCAGGGATCTCCAGGATCCTCAGAAATTGTGGATTTTCCATCCCTGGCAGTGCCCATGGCCAGGTTGGACAGGGTTTGGAGCAGCCTGGCACAGTGGGAGATGTCCCTGCCATGGCAGGGGTGGCACTGGATGATCCTTAAGGTCCCTTCCAACCTAAAGCATTCTGGATTTCCCTGATCCCATGAAGAAGCCACTCCAAAAGGGAGTGCCTTCCTCTTCAGAGTCAAATCAATAAAGTTTATTTACTTTGAGATGTTTCACTTTTGTTTGTTTCTTTTTTATTTTTGAAGGTTTCTTCCAACCCAAACCATTCTGGAATTCCTTGAAGGGTTTTCCTCTCTCCCCTGGGGAAGCTGTGCAGGCAGAGGGGCAGCTCTGGGATTTTTTTTGGGATCCTCTGCTGTTCCCAATGCAAAGACAGGGGGAAAAGGGGAAATAGGGGAAAAAAGGACCTTCCCAGCATAACCCAACCTTTCTGTCCCTACTGTTTCCTGCTCCTGCCTCTGCCAAAGTTTCTGCTTCTGTGAGGAAAAAAGAGAAATAAACCCCACGGTGCTGCTGTGATACACGATTAGGACAATTATTAGGGTAATCATTAGGATAATCCCTCTCTGTGGTGCTGCTTGGATGTGTTTTCTGCAAATCTCCCCCTTATCAGGGAGATATCCCTACACAAATCCCTTTTTTATCCCTACACAAATCCCTTTTCAGGCAGATAAACCCAGAGAGAGAGCTCAGCCCCGAGCCCAGCAGGGACAGAGCTGAGGGCAGTAAGTGTGGGAAGGTTAAAGGAGATTTTCTTTGCCTCAAAGAGGCCTGGACTTGCAATCTGCTTCAATTAAGTGTGAAAAGCAAAGATCCTGATAAGGGAGATAAACTGGAGACTTTCAAAGGGCAGCAGCAGTTCTTGGAGACTGGGAAGTGGCTTCAGCAGCTCTGCCTTAATAAAAGGAGCCCAGAGTGATGAGAGGAATGAGAGGCCAGCCAAGCTCACCTCAGCACTTGGAGAGGAGAGTGAGACTCTAATTAAGGGCAGCACTTGGACAAGAAAAATCTCCAAGGGTCAAAGCCTGCAGTGCTGGAAAAAGAGTTGGTCCTTTAGGAAAAAAAAAACAACACAAAAAGGAATATAATAAAAAGGAGAAAGGATGTGGTGGGCATCATCTGCTCGTCTGTTCCAAAGGTTTTTTATCAGGTTGAGCAGAAGAGATCGTGGAGAAATACAGGCAAGAGGGTAAAGAGCAGTGCTACATTAAAATCTATTCATAAGGAAGAAAAACTCAGGGTAGAAAACCCCTCTGGAAACAAATCTAGGGAAGTCAGTGGTGAAGCTGGAGAAGTTGATTTTGCCTGAAAAATGCTATTTCAGAGAAGCAAAAGAGTAAGAAAACAGAAGTTTCCTTCCAGAGCAGACACATCTATAACTCCCTGCATTGTTTCTCCATCTGTGTGACAGAATCAGCTCCTGCTCTGAAGGAAAACTCAGCTTATCAGTGACCCACAGGAGCTGGCTGAAAATGACATTAAAAATGAGAATGGTCCAAATAAAACCCCTCCACTGAGATGTTTCATTTTGAAATTATCATTTAGATCATTGCCTTGGGGATATTTGAGGTTTGCATTTTCCTCCCTGTTTAAGGAAGGGAATATTTCCATCCTCCAAAGTTTTACAGGAAGCCTGACACTTGCATCTGATACTTGCCCCAAAACCAATTAATATTTGGGAATAATTTCACCCAAAGACTGAAAGCCAAGGAATATCTCAGACTCCACCAGCCAGACCAGCTTCCTCAGGCCTTACTCAAAATTCATGGATTACTCACACACACACACAGATTATTCCAGCCAGGGAATGTCCACCCCCTTGGTTCCCACAAAGAACCTCCGAGGGCCTGGCAGGAGTTTCTTGGTTTCATTTTCCTCTCTCACATGGGAATTTTGGCAGGCACCAGGATTCTCACATCTCCATTGCACCCTCACCCCATTTCAAGCTGCTGCTTGTACCAAGCCCAGCCTTGTTGTTTCCCTCCTTTGTTGGTTTTTGGGGTTTTTTTGGGGATGTTTGTTTACAAAATCTCGGGGGAGAGAAAGAAGGGGAAAGACCAAACCGAGCAAAGCTAAAAACA
Organism: Geothlypis trichas; assembly: GCA_009764595.1. Classification (NCBI taxonomy): domain Eukaryota; kingdom Metazoa; phylum Chordata; class Aves; order Passeriformes; family Parulidae; genus Geothlypis; species Geothlypis trichas. Next base: position 115,287,326 of record CM019902.1, on the reverse strand, counting down.
AAAAACCCAGGCAAAAAGCAGCTACCAGAAATGATGCACTGGATCTTTTCCTAAATGAAGAACATAAATGAGGGAAACTGGACATTTCCTTTGCCCAGTGCAAGCAGAAAATAGATTGTAAGGATTCATGGAATATCCCAGAATGGCTGAGTTGAAAGGGACCTTAAATCCCACCCAGTGCCACCCCTGCCATGGCAGGGACACCTCCCACTGTCCCCAGTGCCCAGCCTGGCCTTGGGCACTACCAGGGATCCAGGGGCAGCCCCAGCTGCTCTGGGAATTTATTCCAGGGCCTGCCCACCCTCCAAACCAGGAATTCCTGCCCAAAATCCCATCCACCCCTGCCCTTTGCCACTTTAAAACTCCTTGTGCTGTCACTCCATACTCCTGTAAAAGCAAACTCCTCAAATTCCTGGCTGAGCCTGCAGAGCAGCTCCTCATGTGGGAAAAATTTCCATGTTCCAGCTAAAAAACATGGATTATTCCCTTCAGGAATAAATCTGGATCTTTTCCTAAATGGGGAACATAAATAAAGGAAACTGGACATTTCCTTTGCCCAGTGCAAGCAGAAAATAGCAGATTGTAAGGATTCATGGAATATCCCAGAATGGTGGAGTTGGAAGGGATCTTAAGGATCACCCAGTGCCATCCCTGCCATGGCAGGGACACCTCCCACTGTCCCAGGCTGCTCCAAATGCCAATGACCAGCCTGGCCTTGGGCACTGCCAGGGATCCAGGGGCAGCCCCAGCTGCTCTGGGAATTTATTCCAGGGCCTGCTCACCCTCCCAAACCAGGAATTCCTGCCCAAAATCCCATCCACTTTAAAATCCCTTGTGCTGTCACTCCATACTCCTGTAAAAGCAAACTCCTCAAATTCCTGGCTGAGCCTGCAGAGCAGCTCCTCATGTGGGACAAATTTCCATGTTCCAGCTAAAAAACATGGATTATTCCCTTCAGGGGCTGTGGGGAAGCTGAAGCTGGCTCCCAGAGCTCAGCAAAGCCCCTCTGTGCCCTCTGCAGCAATGGCAGCTCCTCAGTGGGGCTGGAATTGAAACCCAGAGGAAATTCCAGGAGAAAGGAAGACACCAGCCCCATCTGTCCAGAGCCAGCAGAGAGCCCAAAGGCAGCTGAAAAGCAGGATGGATTTTTGTCTCTCATTAGCTACAGGTGATTTTTTACCCTCAATTTGGAGCAGGTGATTTCCTTTCAGGTCTTTGTGTAGAGCAGGTGGCCTTTAGCAGTGGGGAGGACAAGCTGAACATCCACCTTTAGAAAACCCAACCTTTGTTCTGCTCAAAGCCTCTTGTCATCAGTGCAATCATTGGGCACATCAAGCAGCTTCCTGCCACATCCCAAATTCTCTGTGGCGAGAAGCAGAGCTTTTATGAATTCCCTTTTATTGATAAATATTGCAAAAATCTTCAGCACGAGCTGCTGGCACGTCCTCAGGCTGAGTTAGAAGGCAGAGTGAGAAACATTCCTATTATCCCAGAAAATTATCACTTGGTGACCTCCCAGCTGCCCTCTTTGCTGACCTTTGAGGATATTTAGCCTGGCATTTAACATCTGTGCTCCCAGCAGCAGCTCTGGAGTAAAAGGTACTAATGCAGAGCAGCTCTTTGCAAGGTTAGAAAGGATCAATAGGAGATGTGTTTAATGTGGTATCACTGTCAGGGCTCAGCTCACTTTGAAAACTGAATATCCACCACTGGGACATCAGCTCAGTCACCACGCACTGAGATCTTTAAGGGGCTGAGATCTCCTCTGCCAGGGGCTGGAATGGGAGCTGGAGGCTCAGTGGAGGAA